>JASDQU010229462.1:3047-17168 GCA_032191745.1 Picea mariana | reverse complement strand
TCGTAATTGCGACGATGCATAGGGTTAACCGATATTGAAGGTGGTGACATGTGGAGAGATAATTTTTTTGATGTTTCCATGCACACTTGGATCGTGGATATAGCGACGAAATTATTCCGACGAAAAAAAATCTCGACTTTCGTGGAAATTGAGACGAATAAGTGTGGCAATATCAACGAAAAATCGTCGCAAATTTTCTCATATGTACTAGTGTGTACACATAATGTTTTGGGACTAAGATAATCTCTTTTATTCATATACAATATGAAAGTTTAAAACCTTTTCTTGCAAACATCTCTCTATGAACCAAGTCTAGGCTCCTCTTTCATGACTCCAAGTGCACGAATCCCACATAGAATTCTCACAACCAACATGCCAGGATGGGAAGAAGGAAGGTTGCATAGGGAGAATGGATGGAAGGGAAAGCTAAGGATAAAACTCAGAGTAAGACGCAAAATTTTGGCAATTAGAGGGAAAGGATTTTGGCAGAGTTTTCTTGTCTCCTTGTTCATATGTCTAAATTACTCCCCTATACCTCTTTTTATATGAGAAAAATATGGCTATTTGGTTTAGGGATGGGCTACAAGGGATAAAATGGTTAGGAAACCCTTCATAGCCCGTAAACACCACTAAAATCCATGCAATTTTATTTTTTTTTCAAATTTTGGAGGTAAACGCGTGCTACTTAGGATGCAACAAGTGTGTGTACATGTACTAACTAGCATAAAGAACATGTGTGTATGCAGGCTAATAGTGCAGCAGGGCACGTACATTATCCAAAAAGTGGTTTTTTAGAAAGAAACCTCAACAGTATGTTTGGAAAATGATGCAAATGGATGGGCCACTGTCTTGGATGCATATATGTGGAATTTTTGGACTATAATAGATTCCCCCTAATGTGTGAGGTCAGAAGAGAAACTAATATTCGAAATACATTATAACATCTTTACATAGTGGGAAGGCATAGAGTCGAGTGAGCCCAAGATGAGTGTTCGTGAGCATGTCATCTACAAAATAATGATAATATCACTGAGGTGGGAATACCCATGCTTCAGATAATCTAAACATGGTTTCCAATCAAGTACACTGTAGATCCATGTCATATATATAGTAATCATTGCTACATGACTGATGTGTATGCCAATATAAAGTGTAGTTGCGACCAATACACAGCGGATATACATCTCAAAATCATCTGAAGATATACAAATACAACGTGATATGCATCCTTGGGCATCATCAATGTCTGTGGCTGGAGATGGTAACTTCATAGCTTGAGACACAACTTCAAAATATTCAAAACTCGGGTAGGAGTATAATAGGAGTGAAGGGCTCACTACCCTGAGGTCTTTGAAAAATCGTTATGGAAATACTGGAAGAACTTGAACAACAGGTATTGAACTTCATTGATTCTAAATCTGAACTTGAATGGATACTCAGGATGGATGACTCATGAAATTCAAGAGATCAACTACAGAATGGCCGACTCAAGTTGGAAAAAATTCACTTGGAAAAAAATACGAAAAAACGATGACACTCAGGAAACATATTATTGACATAAGTTTGTGGTACAAGAGGCACCATAAACTCTCCATATATTTGGAAGAGTAACCAAATGGAGGAGGGCATGAMTCTATGTAACGAGAATGAATTCCTAAGGTCATACTAGATCCYAGTGCTTGCAGAAAAAATGGAAGCATGTGCTTTGTCCAAGGGAGACTATCTTGTTGTTGATAAGAGAGAATGTATATCGCATCCCCTCTTTTTGGAATAATTGATTTTTTTTTTCTTTTTCAAATTTTTAACGAGCTTGAAAAAGAATAAAATAACGTTATGTTACAAAGGAGAAACAAGTGTCATGGGAAAGAAAACTAGTTCCAAGCGCATGGAACATATTGATGCTCGGTGCAAGGAGACATGTGCAGGATAAGGACACTTGGGAAAATTTCTCCAAAGGGTCAAGGTGTCATATCGCAAGGGAAGAAGAGCTACATGGCTTGCACCTAAGAAATTCTCTAAAGGTTCAGTAATAGAAACATAAAGTCGGTCAATAGGCCAAAGACGCAAGGATGAGACATGCCATGTGATTATAGCATGACACAACAAGACTCCTTCCATGTGAATTTTTACGAGCTCATAGAAGGTAAGCTCGGTGGTTTGTCACTTTTAGAGAGTCTGAAAAACACTAAAAGAAGACTCCAGAATGATATTTTTCGTCAAGTTAGTCTCTGGGGTCCAAAAAAGAATAAAATCATACCCAAAGAACTCTTCTGGTCACTAAGGCCAGAATATTCATTTTTCATAATTAGTCTAATCGATATGGAAAAGGGTTAAACTTATACCGAAAGGACATCTCTTCGGAATCATTTTAAACAGTGTGATAGAGACAATATCACTCAGCTATCTTTTCAATTTTAAGGAGTCTAAAAAGAGCTTAACTATGGACTCACCACCTTTTCCGTAATTTAGTCCCCCGATTCTGAAATAGTATAACACATAACGTAGGAGAAATCTCCCGGTGAGACATGTCTCCTAAGGCATACATTTTTCCTGGGTAATCTATTGGCTGGAAAAAGGGGTAAACCTATGCCAAATAGATATTCCTTCTAGACCAATTAACGAGTGTGAAAGGAACAATATCACTTGATGATCTTTTCATATTTAGGGATTCTGAAAACATCTTAACTATGGACTCCAAGGGGTTTCCTTTTTCATATATAATCTCCAAGGCTCGAAAAAGAGATAAAACAAAACCCAGGAGAATGGCATTTTTCACCAATTTAGTCCCTCAGGCCCGAAAAAGGGTTAAACTTATGCCTAAGAATACTCTCCTAGAAAATTGTAGCTCCTAGGGCGTATTGTTTTCATAAAAGTAGCCATCATACTAAAAAGAGGTAAACTATTGTCGGATAGACATGGCTTCAAATTTTAGTTTGATGAGCATGAAGGGAAACAAGATCGCTCGGAAATATTTTCAATTTTAGAGAGTCTAAAAAGATATTAAAGAAGACTCCAGGGGGGTTATTTTCTTAAGTAATATGAATGAGGTTGAAAACGATAAATAAATTCTCATTAGATGTCGCTTTCATAGTTTAAGTGAGCTTGAAAGACAAAAAATCATGTTCATAGGGAGTCTCGTGGGTATAGGCCATAAAAAGATGAAGAAGAAAGATGAGGCTTCAACACAAAGTCATGGTGGGACTAAACATGACTGTCATGCCTATGAAGTACTTCGACATGGGTACCAAATGGAAAACAAGGCTCTAACTAGGATTCACATGGAATGAAGGCTCTACCACATAAAGTACGAAACATGTATCAGCAAGTAAGGTTAGTGTCGCAATTTAGTAGGATCAATCCTAAGGCCAAATGAAACAGGAAATGGATAATGAAAAAATGCAAGTAGGGGAAAGCCTAACCTATATGCAAGTTTCAAGGTCAATACCTATCAGAATGCATCGATATGATCAACAAATTTCAAAGAAAAATGTCTCCAAGATCCTGTATATAAGTCGAATAACACTTATCCAGAAGTTAATAAATCCAATATAGATAACAAGTATGGATGATGGTAGAGAAAATCTCTAGTATTGTAAAGTTTTAGTGAAGCACTAGTTCATTTGGTTATGTATCTGTATTTGAGACTTCTTATTTAATTAAATTCAGCTTTCTTACTCCAGCTTATTTTCTTCTCTTATTGAGAGGATTCATGGTGATTGATTCACATGGATCGTTGTGACTGTGTTATGATGAATGTTTGATTGTAATGTTGTTATAATTTCTTTTAGTTTCCATGAGATTTGGATTTCAAGAAGATCTTGTGTTTAAGTCTTTCCTCTTTGGGTTGCTTCAAGACCTAATGTCCATGACAGACCTCTACATCCTTCTCACCGAAGTCTTCTTCCTACTCACCCTTACTACAACCTACTGACTAAAGTTAAACTAAGACCTCACCTACGTATGCATACCTGTCCATTATTTTGAGTTAAGATGATATTTTCTTGAGATTGTGGCCATTTGGCCATTTTGTAACCAATATGTGACATAAAACTCTAATGGGTATTGGGATTACCTCTGATGCAATTCGGGGGTGACTTCTGGTGCTAACATTTCTAGCGTTGTTGACGGGGAATGAATTGAAGACATTTCCCTGGGATAGAACAACAAACAAACTTCTGATTATGAAGGTGTAATAGATATCAGAACCATTTAAGATTGAAAATGTGCACCTGGTGACTCCACTTTTATGACTCCACTATTTCAGATGACCTAGAGAGGATTATTTAAGAGCAAGAAAGATTTCTCAGAAGGTTTTTTGTTGATTTCCCGCATTGAAAAACCCTCTAGGAGAACGATTATGACCAGATCTGGTATTTGATGGTGAAAAAAGACCAGACACTTTCAGGCTACGCATCATTCACCTGGAAAATCCATGGTTAAAGAACCCAATGGTGACTCCACTGGTTTGAAATGGACAAGATCTTAGATTAGAGGTTTACTTTATGTGATTTTTCAAAAATAGTTGGTTTCCCTAACCCACTACCTAATAGAGATGAATGGGAAATTAGCCTTCCTAAATTTCAAGGTGAAGAGTGGGAAGTACCAGCTGAACATTTGCTGAAATTTCATCTTTTTATTCATCGACTTCATATCGTGAATGAAGATATTCAAATTAAGCTTTTCAAGAATTCATTACAGGGGATTGCTCATGATTGGTGTCAATCTCTTCCTATTGCAAACATTAGCTCTTTGACAGGTTTTCATGCAGCTTTCAATTCATTTTGTAAAGATTAATTTTTAGCTGAGTATCTTTATGAAAACTATTGTGATGAGTTTTCTTTGCTTTATAAGAATTCTTCTTATCACAAGTACCATATTTATGATGAAGTTGTTATTGTGGAAGAAATCATTTTCCATGAAGAGAATGAGGTGTTGAATGATATTCATTATGATAGAAATAATATAGAAACTTCTGGCATCGAGATACACAACAAACACATGGAGATACACATGCACTTCATCAAAAAGCTCATTCCTGATCGAGTTATTGAAGTGATTGTTTTCCCTACATAAGATCAAGGTACAAATATTTTCACAAAGTCTCTTACAGAAGCGAAGTTTTCCAAACTTTGATCTATGTTAGGAGTTCAAGAAGTTGTCATTAAGGGGAGAAAGGCTCTAATGTCTCCTTCCTTCTCCTATTGTGTCACTATTGTAAATCCTCTAATATTATCCCGCGTTATTCTTAACGGGGGATGTTAGGATATTTAAAAACTTAGGAGTTAGTTAATATCTACTTGGTCTAATGTGTCGTTAGGTAAAAGTGTGTTTCTTTAGTATGCATTAGTATACATTTGTAGTTAGGAAATCCAATGGTCACAACATGTTCCCGACATAGAGTGATCTGATGGTTCATATTCTCCTCGATCTTAATGACTTCATTGATTTGTGTCTTAACACCCGATTGGTACATGATATCTATTTAAAGAGCATGGAGGGTCATTTTTCGATGATTTGATTGTGAGAAACTCTCTTGTAAAAACTCTTTGTAATATTTTTCTTTTTCATTAATAAATTTCTCCAAATGGCTGTATTGGTTGGGTCGTGGATGTTTCCCTATAGGGATTTTACCACGTCAAAATATCAGTGTGTTGATCTTTGATCTAGTTGTGTGAGTGGTTACTAAAGGTGTTTGTCCTCTGTTGGAATACCTATGTTGTCGAACAAAAAAACACAATTTGAAGCCTTATGAAATGGAATAACAATAACAATGAACCAATAGACTCATTGGATTATACAAATATTTGAATACCATAAGTTTCACCTTAAATATATTATTAAACCAAATAAATATTAGAACACATTTGAGTGTCTATTTGGTAATTATAATGAAATATGAGGTCAAAAAATTGAGAATGAACTCATTGCTTTGGATTCTACTAACATTAATCTCCTTCAAGAGTGAGTATATATTAACAAGGTTTAATACTTTGATACATTTTCTTACAAATTATTATGCAAAGAAACCTTATGATTGGATGATACTTTTCATCATTTATAAACTTTGTGAGCCTTACTCGGGTGTTTATTTTTTCTTTTATTCCACTATAGATGCTAAATTTGGATTTATGTATAAAATGTCTACGTTTTGTGAATAATGAACACGAGATCATGACATAATTTCATACATTCGTGCCACTTTTTCATATGCTAAGGAAAAAACCTTAATGATGCAACAAAGAAAGGTTCAAAGATTAAGAATTCCAAAACAAAAAGGAATGAGTGTTAAAAATCTAATTATCCTTCCTCTACTACAAATGCAAAACAAATATTAAAGTACAAGGGAAAGAAGACTACACTACAAGGAAATCGACCTTGTATGGAGACACTTCTCCATGTTCATGTTTTAACGAAGGTTTCTAGTGGAGGGAGGTGAGCATAATTTTTTTTCTTTTATGCACCTAAAAACAATAAGAGGCAATGGTACTATGTGGGCACACACGCGCGCACACAAACAAAGGTGTGGGTGTGTGTGCGCACGTCTGTGTGCACACACACATGCACATAATATTTGTTTCCAATAACAATTCAAAACATGTCCCCCTACATTCAAATTCCATAAAACATGCTATTAAAAACAAATTTCTTTGTAGTGCACACTAAACCTATCATTTCTCTATGCACATATAAAATACACACCAATGTGAGTGGATATGGTGCATCATAGCATGTATTTTAAAAATAAATACCAAATTATGCTATACTTTTGTAAAACATACTCTCTTTTTTTTTAATTTTTGTTATGCACTAAACCTATAACCACCCTAGTGTGCTCGTGCACACACACACACGCACACACATGCACACACACATGAATTCATATGGATACTATACACACCATTGTATGTTTAAATAAAAATAATTTTCCAAATCATGCTTCAATTTTGTAAAACATATTATTTAGAAAAAAATATTTGTGGTGCATATTGAACATATAACTACCCGACACATCGATATACAAGCACAAATGCATCTAGATACAAGGAACATTGCTATAAGATTAAGAAAATACCAAACCATGCTTATATTTTGTAAATCATGTTATTTTTAAAAATAATTACTTTGTGGTGCTCAATAAGCCTATAACTACATCAATGCAATAGGATACCAGGTGCACTATGGTAGGGCTATTTTGTTTTTTTGAATACTAACAATTTTTTTATATACCCTTCATAAGAGGATAAGGGATAGATTAATTCACTGGCTTACTTACTTTATCAACCAGAGGTTCTATGAACTTGTGAGGCATTCGGTATTGTATGCATAAAGTAGGATTCCTGAATTTACTAGTTTTAAATCAAATGCATATTGGTTTCTAATCAAAATTCTATTTAAAAGAAGACATATATATTCTAGTGTGAAATGAAACAATTCAAAAGTAATAAACCGAGCATTCAAATATCACAAGTAAAATGATTTAAACTAACTAAATACATGATTGATTACTATCACTATGATCTTAGATTAAATCTATGGCTCTACCCAACATAATACTACAAATTTAATCTATGGCTCTACCCAACATAATACTACAAATGGCTAAATGAAGTTATAGCATCACATTTTCTCTATAATCAAATTGAAATCGTGTGTATTTCTTATTTATATAGGCTATGTAATTTAGAGAAATAGTATATTATTATAAGGAGAGAATTCACATATAGTAATTGAACAAACTCTAAGCAAAACAGGAATAGAAACATACAACATCTTATCTCTAGAGTGCCCCCTTCTAAAGGATTCGGTGTGTAATCATATGCTACATAATCATTTCTATGTGTTATTTTACACACATGCAGAGGAAATAGAGCTCTAAACTTATACATTTCCATTTAAAATAGTAGTATAATGAAAATGATATGATATTGAATCCCCATTGGAGTGTTGATGATCTCATTTTATAATCATGATATAGCATATTTGTTCTCAAAACAAAATAGTAACAAACCTTATTTCTATGGAAAGATCCCTTGACACAGCCCCTCTGTTACCCGCGGGTCGGAAGGTCACGTGCACAGGATCTTTCCCCTTACACTGGCTCGAAGAACTCTAAAATGACTCTTCTATTTTCCTTTCAGAAAATTCGCACCCACAGTAAATCCTCGTGGGATTCTCCCTTCGCACTTCAGGAGACCAAACTTCACGATTTCGTGAATCCTTCAATTGAGTGTCTTTTCGCTCAGACCCCTGAATCCCAAAACTCCGAAACTCCGACTTGTCAACTATCACGAGTTCACGAGTTGTGATAACATACAACTCTGCCCATGAACCCTGAAATCCCGATATTCTATTCTACAAAATTCTGAGATGTCAGACTCCAACACGTTTCTTGGCGTTGGCCCCACAACTAGACTTCTCGTCGTTTCAGGACTTCAACTCAATTGAATTCTACGTCGACAGAGTGCCACCTGTCCACCTCACTATATTCTATGGTCCCACACAATCCTATCGATCCTTCACGGCTTCGCCCTTCGTGATTTCGTGAACTTTGATACCAAGTTTTCGACCCTTCCACTTACGAAATCCCAATAGACAATTTCACGAGTGATCCAATGGTCCTTGGATGACTTGGATGGATGGCTCTGTCTCTCCTGAGCTTGCACCTTTAAAATAATCCCTATAACTCCCCTGCTACTCTACGAGATCTGACGACTCATGGGACTTCACGGATTCTTCACAGAGAATTCCGACCATCCGTCTCTTTCCTTGAAAACTTGTCCTCCTACAGTCTGACATTGCTACGCCTTCCTTCAAGCTTGCAAGGTTCTTGGCCTCTTTCCTTCCTTCGACTCCTTCGAAGGTTCAAATCCTTCTGATCTTTCCCATGACTTCAAATCTTTCAGAAAACCCCTTCTCGCACTCCTTGCGGAAGATCTTCAAACACATTCAAGTGTTGAATTCCTTTCAACTCTGCGCACACCTGCAATAGCATTCTCTCAATACTTCGCTCAGGTTCGCAACTCTGATACTTTACTTGGCCTAAGCACTCTTTGCACGGCTCCTGTGCCCAACTACACTTCTGAGGAAATGAGAACAAAATCTATCTAGCTTGAGCTTTCAGAGACAAACCTCTGAACCCTGCATCAACGCACTCCTTGCGGACAATTCAACTGCACTCCTTGCAGGAACTCTTGCTCAGATAGAGAAACAATTGAAACTCATTTCATTACCCTTTCCTCTCAGATTTCAAACATTCAACAAGAAATCATTCATACATAGCATAAAAGAAATTGCATAACAGACAGAGTAAAGCATTCATGAGCATAACATTCAAAGATGCATACACAGAGAATATTTGAACACCATGAGTCTAAATCAAAACCTTATTTGTATTAATCCAGAACTTTTGTACATGGAATTCTCGCTACAACTCTCTGCTTCTTTCCTCTATGCTCTCAATTTTCATAATCTCATCTATCTTACAATACACAATGAGGGTATCTATATCCCGTTTCCCTCTTGCGCTCTAAAACTGTCTAATCTACACATTCAATTCTATCTACCTGCATTAACTACTTTAAATTCCTTCTACCTACTAAGGACGAGAGAAGATCGCTCAAGGTCCGTTTACATTTTACAAGAGCGCCTTCATTTAATTGTTTCATTTAAGGTTCTAAAACATTCTCAAAAAATGCGTTGGGTACTTTTCCAACTGTCTTTTGCCTCCGCGTTGGCTTGCTTGAGATGCTCCTGCATCATCCCTATATAGTTAAACATTTAAAATCTTGGAGAGTTGTGATCCAAGAATGATCCCAACCCCCTTTTAGAATCAAATTCATAAAAAAATAACAACAAATTGACCTCCTGAATTATGATACAAATAGAAAACTATTGTTACTCTATATGCAAGTTGAAATACTGAGCTGGTAGTTTGTTCCATATCCATTGAGCTAGAGAAAAGTTTGTTATACATTCCATTAGTAGGAGTAAATTATGTGAGTATAGTTGTAGGGAATTGGCCTATCAATGCACCTTGGGTTCCTTTTTTTGTCGTAACCATCGAGCCACCCAAAACGAATTACATCATCGAACTCATCTTCTCGTTGAGTAATAGATGGAGACATACTATATAATCCTTAGCAAGATTTATTCAATATAATATGTACTCTTGTAAGAAATATCAAGCAATCACAAAATTCTCAAGTCTAATGGTTAAGAACATGTGTTTCCTCTTGAGAGGTCTCATACACCAATTTGGTGTAATCATATAAACTGGAAAAAGATTAAAATGCAATTCAATGTACCTTATGTAATTTATAATTTAGTGGTGAGAAAGGCTAGATGTTTTTGGATGTGCATATTTGAGTGGTTAAATATGTATAATCTAAGTGCTCTAGAGGTTTTCAGCAAACTCTGCATTCAAAAATGCAATTTAAACAACATAAAAGTGTGATTTAGTGCAGGTTTATGTTGTCTGATTAGAATTTATAAATTGTATTGCAGATCTACTTCCAAGAATGATCCTTAATTATATGTTTATTCAAAAAAGATATGAATGTGTTTATATATTCATTTTGTTTCTTTTTATTTTTTGCATTATTGTGAGACTTATATACATACAATTATTATAAAAATATTTTTTATGGGAGGGGTAGAACCTCTTCCAAATGCTCTATGGAGAATGGGGCCCCACTCTTTTGAGTAGTGTAGCATTTATTGTTTACATATGTTTCTATTTTTGTCTTTTAATTAAGTTTACATACATTAAAATATATTTTAGATAGACACATTTACTTTTGTAGCATTGAAAAACTTAAAGCATGTAATTTTTCATTTCAATTATTATAAATTTCATAAAACAATACTTATAATAATCACATTTAAATTGTTTAATCCTTCATTTCAATTCTTAATTGAAATAGTTTTAGAGAGTTTTTGCATATATGCATTTATACATTCTCACAAATATAGAAAAAATAAGATTTCTTAGGAAGAAACACTTGTTCTTAATCATTAAGTCAACAACACTAACCATTTACCAAAGCTTTAAAATTTGATAAATGCCATAAAATTAAAGTGATTGAAGAATAAAAAAGAGAGGGTTACAGGGTGGAGCACACTGAGCAATATAAGCATTAAAGGATAAAATAGATACATAGAATTTTGATTGATTTTCTAAGCATCTGGGTTAGTTTAAAATGAAAGCAAAACTTTATGATATGATTCTGAAATGCGTGTAACTTTGATCCATACAAAACTCTAACTACCCCTGGCCTAATTCAGATTCAATTTTTTTCTTTTTTTTTTTAACGAAAATCTAAAAAAAAAAATGACGGCTTCCGAGTTAGCCTACTCCCTCTTCCACTTATGCCATTATGATTATCTTCCTCCTCATCTGATCTCGAGGTTTATCGGAATATACGAACTATCATTTTGTACGTCATTGCACAATTTATTGGACCATATGTAAATCTTCCCGATCTGACGTGCTGTGAAAATTTCATGAGTTGTTTCATCGTATACAAGTGAACCGGGTACCAGACTTCCCAGTGCCATCCTTCTCAGATCAGAACAATTTGCGGTACTCGTTGTAATCTTTGCGATGTATTTTCCTGTTAAAATGCTACTAATATTGATCGATAACGAATCTGGTCGTAACGGAGAAGGCCTGTTTTCTTGGTCCATGCAAACAGATATCACAGTATCCTGTGCAGATGTAATGTCTGAACATATTCGGTGGTCTTGAAATGTGACCAGAATCTCACCTTGTAAATGTAAAACATTAAGCCTTCTCATGCCTCCAATTTCGCTGGCGCAAATGAACCAATTTCTTTTGTATAAATAATATGGGCGACCTACCATCTGAATATCAGTTGTTTTTATTATTTGGGGAATTTCAGCAGATATATCCAGGATCTGCATACCCAATTGCGATTGTTGCAAGAGAATTCTACCAGTGCCACAGATTTCCACGAAGACAATTGTATGTCGTGAATAAACAGGTATGGAAATTCGCTTGCGTAGTTGTCCGGTGTGTTTGGAATAAATTCTCAATAAGACGTTTTCACTGTACATCATCACTAACAACTCCATGTTTCCTGGACTTCCAAATCTGAAACTTGAACAAAAAGAATCGTCACCTTCGATCGGTATTGTAAATAGTTGAGCGTAATTTTTCAATTCAAAAATTTTGAACAATTTGTTTTTCGTAGTGTAAATCATGCCTCTGCAATTTGGAATATCAAAATCCCAACTAAGAATTTCGCCGTCGTCTTGGGGACAAATATTTGTTTCTGTAGTGAGCCCTGGTTTTATTGATTCAATTTCCAGGCTTACAATGCTTTTATATTCAAGCTTCCGATAGTTCCCAACAATTATCAATGAATTGTTATTGCTATTATAGCAAACAAACTTGATTTTGATTCTCATTGTGATTATGATCCGTTACACATCCTCGTCTGTAAGGGGAGATAATTCTTCATCCCGACTGAATGGAAAAATACGGGATGACTTATAATAAGTAGCAAATATTATGTCACCCGCTATGACGAAGACGGGAACAGAGCCGTACACTACAGCTTCATACTCCTGTAAATGATAATCCCGAAAAATATTTGGGAGCTTCAGCCTATTACCTGTGTCGCATATTTCTCGCAAACCTAGGCTGTGGAAGTAATTAATGGAAGTAGGCTCACTTCCTCTTCTTGAGAATGATCGTGCAGAGACTTCATGGCCACCTCCTCTGATGGGAGATCTTCATGGGCGGCTATGTCTGGTTGTAGCGATGGCATCTCATCTTCTGGGTTTTCGTGCCTTGCCTTCTTTTGTATGTGCTCTGCCATGGCTCGGTCATTCAGTAATTGCCGGTGGTTGTGGATTTTATAGGTTTATAAACATTTTTTTTGGATGTGATTCATGGAAGATCCTTTTTAAGGACGTTGGAAGGGGATTGATAGCAATATACTAAACATTTTTAGATGTCATTAATGTGAAAGATAATTTTTGACATGTTTGTTGTGGAAGATAGAGTGTAAACATGACAATATGAAAACTTGTGGGCTTATGCTTGTTATTTATGGGTAAGTGTCTTTTATATGAAGTACATGATCATGGGAAATGAAGTGAGATTTTAGAGTCCTAAAACATTTTTGGAATGTTATTTATGCTAAACAATGTATAGAGTAGGAGAGGAAAACTAGTGGACTTTTACCATGAAGTGGCATCTGGTGTTGATGCAGGAGCATCGCTCACTCATCAAGCGAGCCAGCGCGTGGAGTAGAAAAGACAGCTGGACAGCGTCAGCACAAAATTTTGAAATACCTTGATATGTTGCGCCAAACATTAATGCGTTGATGTGATGAAGCGCACTTGTATATGTAAATGGACCTTGAGCCTTTAAGCTCACATCCTTAGTAGCTGAGGCATTTAATAGAATTGATGTAAAGATAGATAGGAATTAATTGTAGATTTGATAGTTGTAGAATTCGAGAGGGAAAACGGAATATAGGCACCCTCCTTTGTATTATTGTAACATTAGATTTCATATGAGAGACAGGAGCAAGAAGAGAGCAGACAGAGAACTTGTGGAGAACACCCATGTATAGATTGAATTAATAGAAGAGAGACTTTGATTCAATTCCATGGCTGTGATTATTCTCTGTGTGTTGTTGATATTATGCTGTTGCATATTTGCTTCTTGTTACGCCTTTGTTCTATATGCTATATATGTGATTTCATGGTAGATTCAAAATCTGTGAGAGTAAAACAATTAGTTTCAATTGTTTCTCTATTTCTAAACCAAGAGATTCCTGCATAGAGTGCAGTGCAATTTGTCCGCAAGGAGTGCGTGACCGCAGGGTTCGGGAAGTGATAACTTTTGTTCTAAGTCCTCAGAGTGTAGGATTTGACACCGGAGCCGAGCAAGACGTGAACAGGCTGGAAGTCTAATTTCATGGTGGATGTAAAGTCTGAGAGGATGAAAGAATGAGTTTCAATTGTTTCTCTGTTTGAGCCAGGAGATTCCTGCATAGAGTGCAGTTGAATCCATCCGCATAGAGTGCGTTGATGAGGCTCAGCAGTTAAACTCTCATTCTCGTTCACCCAGAAGTTGAATTGGGTCGA
>JASDQU010229460.1:0-17168 GCA_032191745.1 Picea mariana | reverse complement strand
CGCCTTATTGCGCGCCCTTTAGAATCATCGTGAGCGACTATCGCATTCTGCCCTCACGGCATCATGGATCCTCTCGAACTAGGTAATCGTTAACCTACAGTTCGAGCCACGGCGGGAGTGCTAGTAGGTTGTGGCAGGGCTGCTGTCGACACCTCTCCCTCAACCTCTCTGGAAATCGTGTGTGGCCCCTTTACTCCATATGTGAGTCTGGTCGGAAAGCTATCGTCAGCCTGTATCATCAACCATCATGTCAGATCATGTCAACAACATATTATCAAATCAATAAATATCATGGTAAATAAATCAACTCGAATAGCACACTCCCTGACTCAATCCGTAGTCCAAGGGTTCTGTCGATGCCTCTGCATCCTCCAGGTCAAAAACCCTGCACACTCAATAAAACTGAGTCAATAGCACTTGTTTTATGTCAAAGAAGTAAAACATCATGTCATCTATCATAACGCATCATCATCAAGGATAAATGTTTTATCATCATAAAAATCCAGATCACTTGCGAGCAAGTGTCCTCAAAGAATAAGTTTTCTAAGTGTGCCAGAGTGGGATGTTACAGGGACCAACACTTCTCATCTTTAACACAATGGGGATGATGCTCATTAGAGGTAATGATTGATCCATACTTATGCTTTTGGTCCATTCTAGACATGTTCCAATTTTCAGTTCACCATAATAGTATTATGAGTAAACCTCAATGTTCATTGTATTGTCCGTATGCATAGTTAGAAACCTTCCTCACTTGAAACCCTTTAGCTTCAACTACTCAAAATTGTTACAACCATGATTTAGTTAATCAATTGAAATACAAGTTTCATGATCTAATGGATAGTGTCATGGAGTCTAGTTCTTCAACAAAATCGAACATAATGGGGACCAACACTTATCATCTTTAACATAATGGGGACCATGCTCATTAGAGGAAATGATTGAGCCATGCATATTATTTTGATCCATTCTATACATGTTCCAAGTTTTAGTGCACCATAATTATAGTGTTGTGAGTAAACCTCAATGTTCATTTCATTTTCCTTATGCACAGTTAGAAACCCTCCTCACTTGAAACCCTTTAGCTTCTACACTTCATTTATTAATCCAACTCTTGCTAATATATTAGTTAATTAATCCACAACAATAGCCTAGATTTGTTAATATATTACAGATAGCTTGGTTCTTTTCCTTACCATGACCCAAGTTGTGTTGGTCATTGAATCAATTTAGATACTTAGGGTTAGTGCGCATACAAGTGATCGATATTGCTAAAAACCAATCATACTCTATAAATTCATATCATACTAATTGTATTTATAAAAAAAAATTGCAACATATTTGTGTATATCCTTCATCTATATAGTATTAATATATATGATATAAATTATTAGAATTTATACATGATCTATAAAATGCCATGGATATTACATTGGATAGTTCACCACAGTAGATATGATAAATAAAACTAAAATCTACACTATGGAGGTTAAATTACTTAGATTCCAGAATCTTTAGTTACCAATTTTTTGTTTATGCATGAAATAGATAAAATACAGAAAATAGAGAATAGGGAAATACAATCACACACCATCCACAAAATAACACAAGTATTTTCTTTGGGAAACCCTTATGAGAGAAAACCCAGCATGAAGATGAGGTTTCTCTGCTTTCTTTTCTCTGGTATGTAAATGATGCAATTACAAAGGAGAAGGAACTCTCTATGGAGTTACCTGAGACCTGTGACTTGTTAGGCTTCTACAAAAAATTAACCCCCTCTATTATGCTCTCTAATTTCCCACTCCCAGTTTCTTTTCTCTGCTATGGAAAAAAATAAAATAACACATGATGGAATCCCTTCTCCTCCTAGCAGCCCAGTATTTAACATAGCCCAATAGCCATCTAGGGGTATGGTTTTGACTTCTTCAACCCTCAATTGTGATAAGGTTTTGGACCTTATATACTATTATTATAAAATAATATACCTGGATAGCCCCACATATCTAAGTAATGGAGGTTAACATGGAGTCCACTTACATCATGGTGATCAATAAGGTAGGTAAACTTGTGGGAGGTTTCAATTTCACATTTTGAGTAGCCTTCCTTATTTGGATTTGCATGTGCTTTCCTTTTTTCCTTGTCTTTAGATTTATGATATTGATTATCGCTACCATCTTTCACAGTAAGTACATGCGCCTTTGGGCCTTTTATTTTTCCCATATTGATGAGTTTGTTTTGATCTTGTGTCAGAGACTCGATAAAGGCCTTAAGAGAGGGCATCGTCCACGTGGCTCCAGAGGCGAACCTAATTGAATGAAATGTAGATACAAACACTGAGTATTCCAGACCAAGTTTGGAGAGAATGGTAAGAACCATTTGTTTCTCCTCCCTAGATTTATCAACCCCGCAAGCCTTGAGTTACGACAATAAATCCTTATATTTGGTAAAGAAATCTTGGAGATTTTCGAAGGTTTTTGGATCCAATGTGAGAAATTCCACCTCGAGAATGTGTCCCCTCATCTTGTCCTATTTTCCAAAAATCCCTTCCATGGTGGTCTAGGCTTCATTGGGGGTTTTACAGGAGGATATGTGAAAGAGGAGTTCAAGAGAAATGAGACTGCAAATAGTTCCAAACGCTTCATCCATTCAATTTAGATACTTGGATTTTTCTATGTCTGATGTGGGTTCTTTCTTTGTTTTCATGGTTAACCTATATAATCCTCTGCCTCAAAGATGAATTATCATATTCTCCTTCCATGCAAATAAATTGTGTGGTGTAAGAATGAATTCTTTTGGAAATTCCATTTTTTCGTTGTCTTCAATCTTCGGTACCTGCAAAAATAATTTGGTGTGTCTTTTTCCTAGCAGTCCATCAGATATGATACCATGTAAATGTTTTGAACCTACACAGAATAGATCTAGCTATCAAATGACATACACAATTTGCAGAGAAAATATGAGAAAAAAGAAGCAGGAGAAAGAATGGAAGAATTCTCGTTAACCAAATGAATGAATGATAATTTACACATGATATACTCTGTATAACTCAACTAATTCACACTGGTGGAGAATCCAATGCACCATAGTGGTGCTATAGAGTGATCTAGACACACACCAATAGTTACGGGAGTAAATTGCCACCTAGTCTAGTCTCTTAGGAAGTTACGGGAGTGAACTGCCACCTACTCTGAGTTAACTAGTCTCTCAGTATTCAGTTAACTGACTGAAACAGAGTGAAGTGAGGAGGAGATCAGGTAATCATGAGTAATGCGCTATTATGGTGATGATCCCAAGGACAATGGGCATTAGCTGGTGATGATCCCAATGTTTCATGGTGATAATCTCAATGTGGCATCTAGACTCCACTCAACTGATCAAACTAAAGTGTGAACTGAAGAGAATATTATCCTAGAGGAATATTCTCCATAAACTATAGGAGACTGAATAATGACTACTAAACATAGGGAAAAAAATAGGAAAAATAAATCCTAGGTGTGTGTGAAGTATCTCCAACAAATAACTCAGAAATAGATAAACAACTATCTTTTAAAACATGTGTGCAACCAACTACTTGGGAAGGACATTCCACCCAAAAATAGACTTGTTCTAAGTCTCAACAACAAGTCATCCCCGAGCTAGGGATAGGAATCCAAAAGAGAAGGGTGCCTCTAACAGTCTACTCACAACTCAATATACCACAACCCATTAGTATTCTCCTACAACTATCCTGAATTTTCTCCAACTCTCTTCCTCTTAGCCTACCCAACCCAGGAATGTACCTCTTCACTACTTTCAATCCCTCGAGTTTCCCATTTGTTTATAAGGGTCTATCTAACACTTGTAACTAGGAATATATCTACTAGGAACTCAAGGGAACTTACTACCAAGAAATATACTAGTAAAAACAACATCAATCACTTGTTGTTAAAATGCAACTCACCCAAGAGTTCACTCTTCAAGCATGACAATATGGATCTTTAGTATTCAACTCCAAAATGCTTCAAAAACCCTCCAACATGATCCATAATTTTCCCAACCTTCTTGCTCTAGCACCCAAGCTCTTCTCCCATGTTCCAGATGATTCTTAAATCATTGGAAAGAACTCAATATGTAGAATATAGAATATTTCTCCATAGTAAGGTTTGGAGCATAAAAAAGTGTCATTTTATGCCTCAAAATGTCTCTTGAAGATTTCAAATGGTATTTTGGACCCAAATTACCAAATTTGGACCAACCTCCAAAATGGCCCTGCAAGATGATTCCTACAATTTTTCCACCCAAAAAGTATTGAGATAGATGAAAAATAATATAATGATCCAATCCATATCAATAAACCATTTGGGAATTCGATGTGTATATTTTCACACTTGAACTTTTGGGTTGGTTGAACTTGATTATCTTCATTAGATAAGGTGTTGTCAAAATTGCACCCTTTTTCCTTCCCTTTGCTATTTTCAATCGACAACTTTTATTTCATATTGATGGGATTCATCTTTATTCCAACTTTCTAAATGAGAGGGTCTTACTTACAATATCTCTTGACTATTAATTCCCTATTTGAGTAAAATTGGATTAATCAACCTTTTGATCATTGTCGGGCAATTCAATTTCTTAAATTGCTTTAAATTAAATTATCAACCAGGGAGCTCGTAAGCTTGTAAAATGCCAGAAAAATATATGCAAGAGTAGGAAACTAAATCTAAGCTAAACAAGCTGAATCAAAATTATTTTCCTGAAAAGATACTTCCAAGGATCAGAATCAAGTATACAAGTGCTATGTTACAATGATAAGTTAGTTGCTTCATGGCTTGACTTATTCTTGTAGCTTGATCAAGCTAAAAATAAATAATGCAGAAATGAAATGTTACAGATTTCAACTGAGGACAATGGACTTATGTTTCAATCATTAACCACATTCCTTTGATTGATATCAAGAGCATCAATTGGTTTTGTGATCACTTATAAAACTTAGCCTTCAACACCTAACTCTGTAGGGAAACCCACACTTGCAGAAATGAAAGAGCATCGGGAAATGAACAGGAAATGGAATGAGAAACTACTACAATAAAATCACACAATAGAAATAAAATTGATTGGGCAGCATATACCAAAGAGAGGGGGCCCTGCCTCTCTTGCATATACTACCAAGAAGGACTACAGTAGAAAACTCTTGATATGCAACAACAAGCTCTTTATTCCAGCATAAAAAATGATTACAATGATCCTTCCACTCTCTAACTCTTTCACTATTGAACTATGAATTGTCTAGATTACCAAGATGAATGATATCCTCTCATATTTGTACATATAGGAAGATGAGTTACAACAAGAGATCAGATCCTAAACAAGTGGATCTCATGACCAACAAATCCTAGATCCTAAACATGTGGATATCATAACCATAAAATCCTATATCCTAAACATGTGTATCTCCTCCAGTAAATATTGGATTTGATCTAAGATAATTTGAATAGGATAATACAACATATTTCATGAGATCCATGTGTCCAAATTCATGGGTATGAGCCACAGCTTGGTCAAACCACTTAGCTATAGAATTGTAAGCTAGAATGATTAGTTTTAAAAATCTCAACCATACACCCCTTGTTTTGTAATTTTTTCATATTTTCGGAACAAGTCACCTATATTACCCCATTCTGCACAAAACGCATATTGTATATTTTTTATATTCTTCTTCATATAGTCATAAATGATGTGGAAAGTTTCACTACAAGAACTACCAATCAACTACAGAATTTCAAACAATTGTTGAATTTCATAAGCAAGTTAGGAAATCACAATATCTAACCTAAGTAGTCATAAAATCAAGGGAAATCAACCACTTTAGTGTAAGTATGACATATGAAGCTCATATAGGGTAGAAATGGATAAATGTGGGAATATGAGTGATAAAGGGAATGATAATGAAAATGTAAAGTAAATTAAAGATGACTAAATGACATCATAAAATGTGTTATTTATGAGGTCCAACATCTCCCCCACACTTAAATCATTGCATGTCCTCATGAATGTGAATTTGGGTAAGAAAAGGTTAATGGAAACATAAAGCACCAACAGTCCATTTGCAGCAAGAAAAAATCCCATAATAGTACTAGATCAAAAGGCATGAACTTGAGCTAAGGCACCTAAATTCTTGCACATTTTGAAACCTTTTAAAAGTAATTCATCATTTACCATGAGAAACACTTTGTATGCCATAAAAATTTTGAAGGAATTGATGTCTTTCTCCTCAACAAGGATCAACACCTTCATTCCAACTTGTAACAACCATGTGAAAATCATAATCCATAAAAAAATTCTCTTCCTTTTTGACAAATGTTTCAAAATCCTTAGCAAGGATTCCATTCAACGGGATCACAAAGTCAATTTGCATTATTGTTCCTTTTTCTAATGTTGTTTCTTGGCATGACATATTTTCATTGGAATCAAGGATATGTGCTTCATATGCAGCCTAAATGTTTTGGTTGAACAACAACAATAACTCCATCTTCAATGTAAACACCTGCCAACATGTACAAAAAAAAAAATCCAGGAATAGCAGCCACAAGCTATGATTTGGTAAACTCAACCTTCACGGATTTGAAATATGGAAAATGGAAGTTTATTGGAAACTCATTCCACTTCTCTGGCAGAAATCACTCAATAGCAGGTAATAATGTGGTTGATAATGCAATTATTCCAAAAAAGTAACTCATGAGAATGGCATTAACCAAGTCTTTTGATAAGAACTTTAACAACAAAAATAGTGAAACAAGCACACCACTTCCAATCAGAGGAAAGTGAATTGCATGATTCTTTGACATGTTCTTTGAAGGTGGGGTTGGCTTGAATGAGGACATGGATCTCCATGAAACAACCCAAATTCTAGCAATTGTCTCAAAGCAGCAATCACATCGTCTATGAGAAAATTAGTTGCACGGATGTCAGCTTCTTCAAAAGCATTTTGCCAAATTCATCAGCAATAAGCGATGCATTTCAACCAATCTTTTCAAGACTAATTCCATTAAAAAATGAAGCTAGAGTTTGATACCACTTGATGCAAACACAAATACATGTGCCTGCTTTTAGCTACAAACACCTTCCAGTGCTGACCTTATAAAACTTGCATCAAAGATCTATCTCCACTGGTATTCATTCAGATTACCATGGATTAACAATACCAATCCATGATCCAATTCATTCAAAAAATCACCTTGCCACATTTTCATGGAAACGGTAGCAGCAATCAAACTTTGTTTAACAACATACAATAGGAAAATTAAATCTATTCCTCTAGATCACAATAGTGAAGCATTTGATCATTCATATCGGAATCCAAACTTGTTGGAAAACATACACTCTACAAGAGAAGAATAAACATTATTGGAATCAAATCTTGCTACAACAACCAATGGTTGTTACCAGAATCATTTAATGTTATCGAAATCAGTTTCTACAAGATTCTTAGTAATATTATCCTCAACTATGCTGTGGCTCTATCTTTAATTTCAAACAAAGTTTGTGTTCCCGTATATTCTCTCCAACATTCTCATGGACTCTGCATTCACTCATAGATATAATTTGTTTCTATCTAGGTTTATAATAATATTTATTTAATATTTGAACTTCTAGAATCAGAACTATAATATCATCAAGAACAAAACCATGGTTATAGGTTTATCTTACTATAGCTAATGCTAGAGATCTTACATTGAAGTGGCTCGAATCCATTTCCCAAAATGTTTGAAGTTTCAATCTGTAGGTTCTTGTCATAGCTTCCTCGTTCCTTTCCAATTTATTTCTACCTCTATCTTTGCATTGAGCCTTCAACTACCGAAACTATTCATACCTTGTCTCAATGCTCTTCAATGGTGGAAACTACTCTCACAAACGCATGCATTTCAAGATGATCAAATTACTTGCATTTGATGTTACTGTCACACATTCTACACCATCCACCTTCAAAAATTGGAAATACCCAATTGGAATGACTTATAGCAAATCATGTTTTTCCATAAAAACGCCCAATCAATCATATCATATCATTATTTCTTGAATTAAGAAAACAAATAGGTTTTAATTACCCTTTTCAACAATCTCTATACCAATGATTTGTAATATACTTTACTTTGATTAGTTCAAACCTATAAGGAGATGACCCCAAAGCTCTACATCCATTAATTCTTGAAACCACAATATTTTCATAGGTCCACCAATTCCTCTTACATCATCATCAAATCCATTTTTCACAGATCTAACAAACAAAACAAAATAGATCACAAATCTTCAAGTCCGTCCGCAGAAGTTCTAGGATATATTAATTTGAATAATATGTCGTATCTCCCAGATCCCACATACTTTTAGTAAATATTCTGATTGGAACCCACTTGGGCTCGTTCCCCACAAAACCCATGTGTCATATTTTCAATATTCTTCATAATTTTCTCGCAATTTCCCTGAAAATTTGCCTCTCCAAGATTAAGAAACACTTTCTTCCAATTGTCTCGTTGCACAAAGTAATTCTTATAAAAACTATGGTTTATATTTTGACTTGTTCCCATTTCCAACAGAGGGAGATGGAAAAGAATTATCAAAGTTTACAACAGTCCTAGACTTGAGTTTTCCAATCCCTTGGTTGTCATATTTTGTAGCTTCAACTGTAATATCATCATTATGTACATTAGCAGAAGACACATGTTCAACCTTTTCTGCTACAATATTTTCTTGTGTCATTCTTTCAATCCCTGCACCAAGAAAAATTTCAAGAGTTGGTGAATGTGATCTCTCAGTTTCTTCCTTACATAGAGTATAATGGCCCACTTTTCCTAGTGAAGGAGACTGGTTAAAAATCTTTGAAGCATACCTCTAGAACCATAACATATGACTATTTTTCAAAATACTGAACGTTGATGTTGAGGATGACCAATATGAGATTGAGGTTGACCATTCATCTAGCCATCATCTCTTAATCATTGAAGCACTTGCTAAAATAAGAGGGAACTAAACCATTGAAGTTGAATATGATCATGTAGAAATAGGTGTTCTCTCTGATTCCATGTTGCAAAAGAAGAAATTAACTCTTTTATAAAATAGTTTTATTTTGTGTAGCATAGGATCATGGGAATGCTAAACAAATAGTGAAGAATATAGTGAAGAATATGTTGATGTTGATTCTATCATTCAAATTCATTCAAACCATGGAAAATATCGAAACAATACATTTTTAGATTTCATGTATTAGTGGTACAAGAATCATGTACCTACGTACTGAAACATAAAAATGTCAACTTTGGATCTACATGAAGTATATCTAATTCACCAACAAAGGATTTATGATATCAAGAAGGTACCAATATGATGATCTATCCCAAAGATGAGAAAAATGACAGTATGTTAACCAAAATGCTCCACCACAACCATAATTATATGAAGGCTTGGATTGCAAAAAGAAAACATAGTTGTTGAAGTTGATCTAGTCTTTGACATTCTCTTTTATTCCTTTATTAAAAAAAAACCGTTTCACTAAAGTTAGACTACCATATGCAATGTTTTAAAATCGTGTTTATTCACCATCCTACCTACTTGAGAAAAGGGAGAGTATCTTCTCAAGTATAGGAGTGCTTCTAGTGAAGCCATGTGTGCAAAAAGATCAAGAATACACTCATATCCAAGTATGGAAGATATGCCTTAATAGATGCTTGGATGTGAGGAACCAACCATTCTATTTGATTTAGTACCAAGAAGTGTTGAAGAAGGGGATGATTTTTCGGCTTGATGATATGATGGAACCACTATTCCATATAATCCTTCATTTTCCGGTTTCCTTGTACATCATTACTCTCATATTGTATGTAGGTCTTTGTCACACCCCATAGGTCTTCAAAATTGTGTCTCTCACATTCTTCAATGCACAAAGGATCTATACATGCAAGGAATTCTTCAATTTCAAGCTCCAAAATTTTCTCTTCATCTGATGGGGTCCAGAACTCTTTGATCTCTTCTTCAAGGTCGTCATGATGCTCAAAGTAAACCTCTATATCTTTGTTCTTATCATGGCCTTTTATTTGTCTATTCCTTTATGAGGTGTGGATATCTTCTTCACCGATGTCTAAATTTGATATTCCTTAGAGGAAGAGATGTTGGTTGTTGCTAGGATTTGAGAAATTTCTTGGAGTAACAGTCTTCTTCACTCAACAACTCTTAAACATGTTTTAAGGTTATTTGTTGGATGATAATCCTTGTCTTGCAGATGGATTAGTGTAAAGGGAGTTATTTTTAAATCAAAAACTACTACTTCTGTATGAAGAAAACTACTAAACAAATGGCTCATAATACAATGAATAATATGTTGATGTTGATTCTATCATTCAAATTCATTCAAACCATGGAAAATACTGAAACAATGCATTTTCAGATTTCATGTATTAGTGGTACAAGAATCATGTACCTATGTACTAAAACAGAAAAATGTGAGATTTGGATCTGCATGAAGTATATATGATTCACCAACAAAGGATTTATGATATGAAGAAGGTACCAATATGATGATCTATCCCAAAGATGAGAAAAATGACAGTTTGTTAACTAAAATGCTCCAACCACTGCCATAATTATATGAAGGCTTGGATTGCAGAAAGAAAACATATTTGTTGAAGCTAATCTAGTCTTTGATATTCTCTTTTATTCCTTTATTTAAAAAAAATGTTTCACTAAACTTAGACTACCATATGCATCGTTTTGAAATATTGTTTATTCACTATCCTACCTACTTGAGAAAAGGGAGAGTCTCTTCTCAAGTATAGGAGTTCTTCCAGTGAAGCCATGTGCACAGGAAGATCAATAATAAACTCATATCCAAGTATGGAAGATATACCTTAATATATGCTTGGATGTGATGAACCAGACATTCTATTTGAGTTAGTACCAAGAAGTGTTGAAGAAGGGAATGATTCTTCGACCTGATGATATGATGGAACCACTATTCCATATAATCCTTCATTCCTCGACTTCCTTGTACATCATTACTCTCAGCTTGTATGTAGGTCTTTTTCACACTCCATAAGTATTCAAAATTGTGGCTCTCAAATTCTTCAATGCACAAAGGATCTAAACATGCAAGGAATTCTTCAATTTCAAACTCCAAAATTTTCTCTTCATCTGATGGGGTCCATAACTCTTTGATCTCTTATTCAAGGTTGTCATGATGCTAAAAATAAAATTCTATATCTTCTTTCTTCTCAGGACCTTTTAGTCCTCTATTCCTTTATGAGGTGTGGATATGTTCTTCACCACTGTCTAGATTTGATATTCCTCAGAGGAAGAGATGTTGGTTACTGCTAGGATTTGAGAAATTTCTTGGAGTAACATTCATCTTCACTCAACAACTCTTGAACATATGTAAAGGTTTTTTGTTGGTTGATAATCCTTGTCTTGCACATGGATTAGTGCAAAGGGAGGTCTTTTTAAATCAAAATATACTACTTCTATACCAAGTTATCTATTGACATGAGTATGCATCAAACTTAAATGAAAATACTGAAAACCAAACTTCCAATTCCTATTCCCTTTAGCATCTCCTCGGCAACGATGCCAAAAATGTCAAGCAATTCAATTGCTTAAATTTTGTTACATTAAATTATCAACCAAGGATCTCGTAATCTTGTGAGATGTTGGAAAAATATACGTAGGAGTAGGAAAATAAATCTAAGCTAAGCAAGTTGAATCAAAATGATTTTCTTGAAAATACACTTCCAAGAATCAGAGTCAAGGATACAAGTGCTATGTTACAATGATAAGTTAGCAACTTCATGGCTTGACCATTTCTTGTAGCTTGATAAAACTAAAAATAAATATTACAGAAATGAAATGCTACATAGTTCAACTGAGCTCAATGGAATTATGTTTCAATCATTAACCACATTCCTTTGATTTGTATCATGAGAATCAATTGGTTTTGTGATCACTTATAAAACTTAGCCTTCAATGCCTAACTTTGTAGGGAAACCCACACTTGCATAAATGAAAGAGAATTGGGAAATGAACAGGAAATGGAATCAAAAACTATTGCAATGACATCACACAACAGAAAGAAAACTAATTGGGAAGCATATAATAGAGAGATGGGGCCCTACCTCTCTTGGAATATACTTCCAAGAAGGACTATAGTAGAAAACTTGATATGCAACAACAAGATCTTTATTCCAACATAAAAAATGATTACAATGATCCTTCCACTCTCTAACTCTTTTTCTACTTAAATATGAACTATCTAGCTCACCAAGCTTAATGGTATGCTCTCATATTTATACATATAGGAAGAGGAGTTACAACAAGAGATCAAATCCTAAACAATTGTATCTCATAACTAACAAATCCTAGATCCTAAACATGTGGATCTCATAACCAACAAATCCTAGATCCTAAACATGTGGATATCCTCCAATAAATTTTGGAGTTGATCTAAGATAATTTGAATAGGATAATACAACATATTTCATGAGATCCATGTGCCCAAATTCATATGTATGAGCCACAACTTGGTCAAACCACTTAGCTATAGAATTGCAGGCTAGAATGACTAGTTTTAAAAATCTCAAGCATACACCCTTGATTTGGTACTTTTGCAGATTTTCCATTTCTGTCACCAAAATGTCCCCATTTTACACAAAACCCATATTTTATATTTTTGAGATTCCTCTTCATCTACTCATAAATGATGTGGAAAGTTTGACTACCAGAACTTCCAATCAGTTGTAGAATTGCCAACAACTGTTGAATTTGATAAGCAAGTTAGGAAATCACAATGTCTGCCCTAAGTAATCATCAAAACATGGGAAATAAACCACTTTAGTATAAGTATGACACATGAAGCTCATATAGGGTAGAAATGGAAAATGTGGGAATATAAGCGATAAAGGGAATGATAATGAAAAGGTAAAGTAAATGAATGATGACTAAATGGCATCATAAAATGTGTTATTTCTAAGGTTCAACATCTCCCCCACACTTAAATCATTACATGTCCTCATGCATGTGAAGTCGAGGAAGAAAAGGTTAATGGCACCATAAAGCACCAACATTCCATTTGCAGCAAGCAAAAATCCCATAATAGAACTAGATCGAAAGGCATCAACTTGAGCTAAGGAACCTAAATTCTTACACATTTTGAAACTTTTAAAAGTAATTTGTCATTTACCATGAGAAATCATTTGTATGCCATAAAAAATTTGAAGGAATTGATACCTTGCTCCTTAACAAGGATCAACACCTTCATTCCAACTTGTAACAGTCATGTGAAAAGAATAATTCATGCAATATTTCTCTGCCTTATTTACATATGCTTCAAAATCCTCAACAAACTGCCATTCAACGGGATCACAAAGTCAATGTGAATTATTGTTCCTTCTATTAATGATGTTGCCTGGCATGACATATTTTCACTAGCATCAAGGATATGTGCTTCATCTACAGCCTAAATTTTTTGGTTGAACAACAACACTAACTCCATCTTCAATGTAATCACTTGCCAACATGTACAAAAAAAAATGTTCTAGGAATAGCAGCCACAAGATATTATTTGGTAAACGCAACCTTCAAGGATTTGAAATATGGAAAATGGAAGTTTATTGGAAACTCAATCCACTTCTCTAGCAGAAAGCACTCAATAGCAGGTAACAATCTTGCTGATAATGTAATTATTCCAAAATGTAACTCATGAGAATGGCATTAACCAAGTATTTTGATAAGAACTTGAACAACAAAAATAGTGAAACAAGCACACCACTTTCAATTAGAGGAAAATTCATTGCATGCTCCTTTGACATTGTCTTTGAAGATGGGATTGGATTTACTGTGGACGTGGATCTCCATGAAACAACCCAAATTCTAGCAGTTGTCTCAAAGAAGCACTCACATCATCTATGAGAAAATCAGTTGCATGGATGCCAGCTTCTTAAATAGCTTTTTTCTAAATTCATCAACAATAATATATGCATTTCAACCAAGCTTTCCAAGACTAATTCCATTCAAAAATGAAGCTAGAGTTTGATACCACTTGATGCAGACATAAATACATATGCATGATTTTAGCTACAAACACCTTCTGGTTTTGACCTTGTAAACCCTTCATTAGATATCTATCTCCACTGGTATTCATTCAGATTACCATGGATTAACAATACCAATCCATGATCCAATTCATTCAACAATTTACCTTGCCGCATTGTTATGGAAACTATAGCATCAAAATATACTATAGCAGTGAAATATACTACTTCTATACCAAGTTATCGGTTGACATGAGTATGCATCGAACTTAAATGAAAATACTGAAAACCAAACTCCCAATGTCAATTCCCTTTAGCATCTCCCTAGCAACGGTGCCAAAAATGTGGGCAATTCAATTGCTTAAATTTTTTTACATAAAATTATCAACCAAGGAGCTTGTAAGCTTGTGAGATGTCGAAAAAATATACGCAGGAGTAGGAAACTAAATCTAAGCCAAGCAAGTTGAATCAAAATGATTTTCTTGAAAAGATACTTCCAAGAATTACATTCAAGGATACAAGTGCTCTGTTACAATGATAAGTTAGCTACTTCATGGCTTGACTAATTCATGTAGCTTGATCAAACTAAAAATAAATACTGTGGAAATTAAATGATACATAGTTCAACTGAGGTCAATGGACTTATGTTTCAATCATTAACCACATTACTTTGATTGATATCATGAGCATCAATTGTTTTGTGATCACTTATAAAACTTAGCCTTCAATGCTTAACTCTATAGGGAAACCCACACTTGCATAAATGAAAGAGAATAAAGAAATGAATAGGAAATGGAATGAGAAACTACTACAATAAAATCACACAATGAAAAGAAAACTAATTGGGTAGCATATATCAGAGAGAGAGGGCCCTGCCTCTCTTGGTATATACTACCAAGAAAGACTACAGTAGAAAACACTTGATATGCAACAACAAGATATTTATTCCAACATAAAAAATGATTACAATGATCCTTCCACTCTCTAAATCTTTCACTAGTGAACTATGAACTATCTAGCTTACCAAGTTGAATGATATCCTCTCATATTTGTATAGATAGGAAGAGGATTTATAACAAGCGATCAGATCCTAAACAAGTGGATATGATAACCAACAAATCCTAGATCATAAACATATGGTTCTCATAACCAACAAATCCTAGATCCTAAGCATGTGGATCTCCTCCAAAAAATCTTGGATCTGATCTAAGATAATTTGAATAGGATAATACAACATATTTCATGATATCCATGTGTCCAAATTCGTCAGTATGATCCATAGCTTGTTCAAACCACTTAGCTACATAATTGCAGGCTAGAATGAATATTTTTAAACATCTCAATCATACACCCCTTTTTTTGTACGTTTTGCATATTTTCCTCTATTTTCACCAAAATGACCCCATTTTGCACAAAACCCATTTTTATATTATTGGGATTCCTCTTCATCTGGTCATAAATGATGTGGAAAGTTTAACTACCAGAACTGTCAATCAATTGTAGAATTGCCAACAACTGTTGAATTTCATAAGTAAGTTAGGAAATCACAATATCTACCCTAAGTAATAATCAGAACATGGGAAATCAACCACTTTAGTGTAAGTATTACATATGAATATCATAAAGGGTAGAAATGGAAAAATGTGGGAATATGAGTGATAAAGGGAATGATAATGAAAAGGTAAAGTAAATGAAAGATGACTAAATGGCATCCTAAAATGTGTTATTTCTGAGGTCCAACATCTCCCCCGCACTTAAATCATTTCATGTCCTCATGCATGTGAATTTGGGGAATAAAATGTTAATGGCACCATAAAGCACCAACAGTCCATTTACAACAAGAAAAAATCCCATAATAGAACTAGATCGAAAGGAATCAACTTGAGCTAAGGCACTTGAATTATGGAACATTTTGAAACCTTTTAAAAGTACTTCGTCATTTATCATGATAAACCCTTTGTATGTCATAAAGCATTTGAAGGAATTGATACCTTTCTCCTTAACAAGGAACAACACCCTCATTCCAACTTGTAACAGCAATTAGAAAAGAATAATCCATGCAAGATTTATTTTCCTTCTTTACATATGCTTCAAAATCCTTAGAAAGGATTCCATTCGACGGGATCACAAAGTCAATGTGCATTATTGTTCCTTCTGCTAATGTTGATTCCTGGCATATAATATTTTCACTGGCATCAAGGATATGTGCTTCATCTTCATCCTAAATGTTTTGGTTGAACAACAACACTAACTCCATATTCAATTTAAACCCCTGCCAACATGTACAAAAAAAAAATGTTCTAGGAATTGCAGCCACAAGCTATGATTTCGTAAACTCAACCTTCACGGATTTGAAATATGGAAAATGGTATTTTATTGGCAACTCATTTCACTTCTCTAGAAGAAAGCACTCAATAGCAGGTAACAATGTCGTTGATAATGCAATTATTCCAAAAAATCAACTCATGAGAATGGCATTAACCAAATCTTTTGATAAGAACTTGAACAACAAATATACCAAAGCAAGCACACCACTTCCAATCAGAGGAAATTGCATTGCATGCTCCTTTGAAATGGTCTTTGAAGGTGAGGTTGGATTGAATGAGGATGTGGATCTCCATGAAACAACCCAAATTCTAGTACACTACTACATATGACCAAATTTTCCACGGTTTTTCGTTGATATTGCCACACATATCCATAGCACTTTCCACGAAAGCAAAGGCTATTTTTCATTGCTATATCCACGAACCAGGTATTCATGGAAACAGCGACGAAATTATCCCTCCACATGTCATCACCATCAATATAGGTTTACCTCATAAAGCGTGGCAATAGCGACAAAACTTCGTCGCAATAGGGATGAAAAACCGTGCCAAAGTAAAAAACTTACCAACAGATTACGACGCAGATGCCATACATGCGACAAAAAAATGTGGAAAGTTACGACGCAAAATCATGGCAATAGCGACGAAAACGTTTGGCAGAGACAAAATTTATGAAGCAGATGTTATATGTGCGACCCAAATCTCTGGCAAAGTGCGACGAACTTTCGTTGATATTTCCACGCTTGTTCAAAAAAAATCATAACCTTGCGACGAACTATCGTCGATATTGCCGCGC
>JASDQU010229457.1:0-17101 GCA_032191745.1 Picea mariana | reverse complement strand
CGTAGTACCCGACTACCCAGGAACTAGAGAGTATATTCTCGAGTGATGTTCTCGGTGGCACTATAGCAGTCAGGCGACCAATTCGGTTTATCTAAAGAGGGCTTCAGGAAATCTAGGCCGATCCGTACACATGTGTTGTCTGATACGCTACCGCTCGAAGGGGTACCAATAGGGGTTACAAGGGTGGCCAACAGATGTGCGCTTAAGAACCACTTGTATTTCCTGCATGTATGAATCTCTCAACCATAGGTTTATGCACGTAATGATAGATCTTTGTGGATTAAAGACGTTGGAATATGTCTCTACCCTAAAAAAAAATTACCCATAATTTCTGCCAAGGAAAGTGCTATGATACCACTTGTAATATACCAAATATAAAAATTATGCAGAATAGAAATAAAATGCTAGAAATGGCAGAATAACAATAATATAACCAACATAATCTCCACAATAACACAGAAATGATATAATAACAACAACAAAAATAACACTTTGATTCAGAAAGCAATGTTCATGGGCCTCTTCGAGGGGGCAACCTCTAGTCGAGCAAAGCTCTATTACAATAATCTCCAAGCTGGGGTTCTCATACCCTCGACTCCTATTTATACTAAATATGTCTATCAAAAGAATCATCTAGAGGAAGATCCTTCTAGAAGCGGAAGCTTCTATTAGTTCTTCTTACATCTGCCTTATTCTATTTTATTGAAAGGCCTTATTAATATTGACCTTTATTACATCCGAATAAATTGTTCTCCCTATGTGCGGGTTAGGACCCTAACACTGAGACAGGGAGTTCAGAAGTCCATTGTAGAATTGGTAAGATCAGGATGCTCCACTCAAACTAGAGTTAAGCACGAGGTCACGCAAAGTTAGTTGGAGGGATAACCCCTGGATACTTGCCTAGAGTCAGAGATATTTCTATGTATTTATTCATATTTGGGGATCTTGCTAGTACCCATACCTCTATGAGAGGTAGTGCTTTCAAGGTTTTGTTCTTTTATACCCTTCCAATACAGTGATCCAGACTTATGACTATTCGCTTGTGCATTGATTACAGTGGTTGATTAGTTTCTTGACTTAGGTATCTCATGGGCTACTTGCAGGGGTTATTTTGCTTGTACCCTGAGTCAAATAGGGGTTAGACAACACACAACATTTATGGAGGATTACCTCTCCGAGGGGATCTGACCGACTGGTTGTTAAGACGACGAGGGCCCTTATAACTGATTATGTTACCTCCAAACTTTAGCAGGGAGTCTCAGGTCCCTCTTGGATGAGACATACCTTCTTTAGCGAGGGAGGCCACTCAGACACTTTATCCCATTTGCATGCATATTGGTTGTTTGAATTTTGGAGTGCTCTTTGACTACTAGTTGACCTTAGGAGTCTATACTGAGTTTTCATTATCATGGATAGTGGAGTTCCTTTCCCTCTCTCATTTACTGCTACCCCCCCCATGATGTCCACTCATTTCATAGGGATGGATCCTTCTGCTTCGCATTATGGTATGCATAATTATGGTACTCAGTCAACGCCTTGGGTCTCTAATCATTTTTCTCATGGTATGTCAGATATGTCTTCGCACTTACCATCCTCTATCTCGCCTCCTTATGCGAATACAATTTTTGGGTCTGGGGGCATGATGCCTCATTATTCTCATATCCTTCAAACACCTCTTATGGTAGGAGGTTGGAATCTTCCTTCCTACGAATACACTATGCGAGAAGTAAGTGCCCAACTATGCAATCATTCTACTTATTACACTCCATCCACCTATCCTTCTTTCGCTATGTCGATTCCTACGAACACTTTTCCCATGGCGGACCTCCATTTATCCTCTGGTGTTTCATCTGGGGGAAGTTATTTTTATAGTATGGGAAACCCCCCCACGAAGTTTTGTTGCTTGGGGGCAACATATATCCTCACATGAGTAATCCTTGTCATGTTTCTTTCTCTTCGCCAATGACTTCCTTAGTGTCAATGCCTTTACAACCCTTTATGAATCAATATGGAGGAGGATACTATCCTACTGGATAGGGACAGGGTGTAAACCAGGATCCTTCCTAGCCTACAATTTCTCAAAATCAATCTTTCCATGCATCTTAGACTCAAATGCCGCAATTCACTACTGCCACCAGTCCATTCACTGCGTGTCATACTAGCATTATATCACTAACCTCTGCCAGTCATGTTGGAGATTGCCCGACAACCTCTACGAGTTATGTTGAAGACTTGCAACCAGCCACTGAAAGTCATGTTGGGGGCACAAGTCCAGTCACTGCGTGTCATATTGGCATTAAATCACTAACCTCTTCCAGTCATGTTGGAGATTGGTCGACAACCTCTCCGAGTCATGTTGAATACCTACAACCAGCCGCTGCAAGTCATGTTGGGGGCACAAGTCCAATCATTGTGTGTCATACTAGAATTATATCACCAACCTTTGCTAGTCATGTTGGAGATTGGTCGATAACCTCTGCAAGTCATGTTGAAGACCTGCAACTATCCACTACAAGTCATGCTGGGGGCACATGTATGGTCACTGCTGGTCACACTACATATCCATCACCAACCTATGCTAGTCATTTTGGTGATCCATCACCAACCTCTACTAGTCATATTGGAGATTTGCTACTAGACTCTGCAAGTCATGCAGGAGCATGTCACCAACCACTACAAGTCATGCTAGGGGCATTCATATGATTGAGAAGCCTAGATGTCTTGGACATAAGCCTAGATTCCTTTGCAAGACTTGTGAAGGAAGTCACCTTACTCATTTGTGTCCTGTTACTGCTGGGATACCAGAAGCATGGGGCTCACCTAAGGGCCCTTTGGGTTCTAGGACACCTATGGTTTCACAACTCTGTGTTCCTTCTTTGTTTGATACAATAGTCATGCCGATGAAATCTTTGGCTAACACCCCTTTTCCTTTAGGGGTTGATGCATCCTTTGACCTTGTAGTCTCACATCCCGTTCAACCTGTGGTCGTATCGATGCAATATTTGACTGACAACTCTCCTATATTCAGGGGTTATGCATCTCTTGACCTTGTTGTCTCATGTATTTTTCAACCAACAGTCATGTTGATGCAATCTTCAACCGACAACACTCCTGTTTTTTGGGTTGATGCACCTCTTGACCTTATTGTCTCACATCCTATTCAACAAATGGTTGAGGAAGTGGTCGTATTGATGCAATATTCGATCGATCCCACTCTTTTCTTGGAGAGTGGCAAGTCTAAGGAAGCGGTCAGGCCAATGCAATTTTTGGTCTACCCCGCTCTTTTGGTTCTGGTTCTATACCTTCTATGCCATGTCCTTAGCATTTCTAGTACTTCACCTTCTAAACAAGAGAGAGTTTTACTCTTCTCGAGTTATCTCCCTCCAAGTCTTGACGAGGTTCCCTTTGATTGGGATGGTCTTGTGGGGTATCCAATGCCTTTGCCTATGTATTTTCCAAGAAGAGACATTATCTGATATAAAGACGATAACCTCCGTTATCACTTTTTCCTCCTCGACTTGGAGAGCTTTGGGTATTCTCAATCTTGTGTTGGTTCTTCCTAAGATACTGACATTCCATAAAAGTTTCGCACGGGAGCCTTGGCCTCCCTCGTGAATTGCTGCCTAGAATCTCCCTAACGAGTCTTAGTTAAGCTCTTTTCTGACTCGTCTAAAAAAATGAAAAGATTGCCGAGTGATTTGTCCCTTTCACACTCGTTAAAAATGGATTTGAAAGGTCATGAGTCTTAGTTAAGATCTTTTCCGACTCGCTATAAAAAATAGAAAAGATTGTCGAGTGAACTTGTCCTTTTCACACTCGTAAATTGGATTTGAAAAGACATCTATTTGGCACAAGTTTACCCCTTTTTTCACGCCAACTAGACTAAAATATATAAAAAAGGACATTTTTTTGGCGTTAAGTTGTGATCGTATCTCATGCCCTCACTTGCAGTATTGATCCTTTAGTCGATTCGCACTTTGCGTTATAAACCATTGCCTAAGCAGTTTGCATCCTCAACCAAGCAGAGCCTTGTTTTTTTATCCTTCACAATTTGACACCCTATACCTTGGAGGGAACATAACCCTGAGTGTCCATATTCCACATGCATTTCCTTGCATTGAGCATAGGTACGTTCCACTACTAGAACTAGTTTTGATTACTTGAGACTCTTGTTCTCTCCACTGTATCATAGCATTCATTTGTTATGAAAAAACAAAAAAATACAAGAGGGAAGGGAGTACTATATTGTGATTGGTAGTAGTCATGTCACCTTTGAACAGAGAATAAAGTTATTGATTCCTCACGTCATCATAATTTTGGGTTTAGCATAGCCTTAGGAAGCTGATCTCACTACAAGATTTTCTCTACCGACTGGTTACTCTTCCAGTCCCTATAGATAACATTATGGATGCCCCCTACATCTAATTGTCACATCATTGAGTCTATGCTGCCAGATTCCACCATATGTCTCATTCTCTGGTTCAAAGGAAGTCTATCAACCTGTGTCGGCCACTCCTTAGAAATATTGACTTTGCATGTCGGCCATACTCTCAGTTTGTCTCAGAATCACATGATACTTTAGTCTCATTGTGCACCCTGGCTCTACTTTCATCATTGGTAGGTCACCTTGAACCCATCAATCGACATTTCATCATTGGTCATTGACTGGGTGGTTTCCCTTGTGTTTGACGACAAGACATATATTCACACTTTGGGATTCGTGTAGTGTCTTGGATTCCATTATCCTTATTGGTGGTTTCCTCACCTTTGTCAACAGTTTTCATCATTGGTTGTAATTCAGAGGGTCTTTTTTGTGTACCTCTTGCATTTGGCACACATGAAAGACGCACAGGGTCGTTGGTTCATGAGCATGTTCTTCGTCCGATATTCACCAAATCATGAAGCTCTTGCTTTATTCCTTGTGCTAATTGATGAGAGATGCCTCAATTCTCTGCTTTAGGCGGGTCTCTTTCCATCGACTTCATCTCATTTATTCTGGATATGATACCTAGATTTTTATGAGTACATTGAGGCTTGCAGTGATTAGTGGCAGGCTCTCTCGCCATTGACATATGGGAATACATCAATGTCTCATGATCAATGGATTTATCAAGTGTTCGACACCAAATCCTTTATTCAAATTTTTAGATATGTACTTTGTGCCTTGATACCTACTTTCATCATTGGTAGGTTGTCTCGCATTTGTTAACGGTATACCTCAATGACCGGTAATCAAGCAATGTCTCATCGTGTTCAACCTCAACTCATTTATTCACATGATGTAGACTTGCACCATTGGCTGATAGTGTAGAAGACTTGAGGACATCACTATGTGGCCGCAACTTTCTTGAGTTGTTGCTTCCATTTCATTGGACCAGTATCTATTTGACTTCAGTGATCATGGGAGATAATATTGTACTCCATGGTATACATATATCTTCATATTGATTTTTGAGACTGGTTTCACTGGGCCTTGTTCATGACTATGAAAACTCTTGGCATGTAACCGCATTTATATTTTCCTATTCATGGCCATGAACACTTGTTTGGTATATTTTCCACATGGATCTGCATTGTATTCTTGGAAGCCATGTATGCAAAGTCAGTACATAATGTAATGAGAAATTGAGTTCATCCAACTGGTTCTCTACCACTCCACTTCTGGGTTATTTATAATGTATTTCAACCATCGCAGATACTCCTATGATCTCACACATTAGGGGGCATCTGTTATAGCAATATTTGCCTCACCATTGATATCTTGCACAAAGGGCCTTTTTCCATTTCCCTATGTAGACTTAACATCCCTTTTTGATGAATCCAGAGCTAAAAATATATATTTTTCCACATATACACTCCCTAACTGCTATGCAAGATGTGTATACACTTGATGCTCCACTACAGCTCACGAATATCAAGATTTGTGCCAGAAAATAAAAAATGAAGTTGGGTTTCCATGTCATGACAGGAGATCTCTAATCCTTGGCCTTCCATATACTAGAAACATTCTGAATCGGCCCTTAAGTTGCATTCTGAAGGCTATAAGAGCACTATTTCGAGCTATGAAAAAAAAGAGAGGAGAAATCATTCAACTTTGAGAGAAAAGTTACTATGGAGAAATTACTTCATATTGAGTCTGCATCCCTTTGTCCCTCAAGTCTAAACATAGTGTTAAGCCCCCAAGCTCTTCCCTTATTTTTGAGAGGACCTCATTACCTCTTTCCTATGATCTTGTTGTTTGTGGAGGATTGAAGTGGTGGAGACCCAACTAGAAGTAACTTGGTTTCTTTGTTTCGAGCCATGTCGACACGAAAGTCTGTAATGTTGTCACTTCTGCTGATCAATTATTAATAGAAATACTCATTTCCTTTCCTATTGGTATCTTGCAAATACATGATTATTATCTATGGGCGTGTTTGTAATGTTTATTAATGGATTATCCTATCTAATGTGCTAACCCTTTTATATTATCACTATATACTTTCTCTGCTCGTTCGTCAATAACTCATTGCAGGTATAAAGATTTGGGTCAAAGTGCTCAACGGTGGAACATCATCAAACGTTGGATCGAGGTAGGCCTGTTTCTTATATTGCACATTAATATATCTAGCATATGTTGGAATTGAGTTGATTTCTGCAGTCATACCTGTCTGTTGTGGTTTACCCTTGGCCATAGAGAGTTTATCCCTTGTAACACTTCTGAGCTTGATTTCTGCAAGGTAACTCCAGAACTTGTCCTTCCTTCGAACTCTTCAAAGTCTCTATTCCTCTCGAGCTTATACTTTGTTGCAACTTAATGATTCTAAGGTATCCTTGCGTGCACTCCTTGCAGAATTCAAAATAACCGATGGTTATTCAACACTTCCAACTCGGTGCACTTCTTGCAACAACAGTTCTTCAACCACTCTCCTTGGTTGGAAAAGTCTAAGACTTAAACCGGCCTGCGGACACCTTATACGGCTCTTGTGCTATACTTGCACCTTTTTTGGCATAAGAAAAATGTTATCTCTCCTGAGCTTTTCTGAGATAAAACTCAGAATCTCGTCAACGCACTCTTTGCAAAATTTCACTGCACTCCTTGCAATAATTCTCAGGATGAGAGACAATTGAAACTTGTACCCTTCCTCTCACGTACTTCATACATTCAACATTAAATCATGAGCATACATAAACAACATTGAAACAAATGCATAGCAAATTATATAAAAAAAATGTAAACATACCATTCAATAGATGCAAACAGTAACCATGATACACCATGAAATTAGATCAAAGCATTCTTATATTAACTCAAGTGCTTCTGTACATGGATTCAATAGCAACAACTATCTACTTCTACAATTTCTACAATCTTTGTTCTTCTCTGCGCTCTTTCTCTACATATTCTAACTTACAATGAGAATAATATAATACATTACATGTAAGGGAGCTTTATCGAGTTTTCCCTCCTACAACTATAAGATATCTTATCGAAATAAAGACTACAACTACTTTACATTTATTACAATAAATTCCTCCAACGAATAGATGAGAGAAAACGCTCAAGATCTGTGTTAAAATCCCCAAAACATTTAAGAACAATTACATCTCTTTAGATATTACATTAATGTTCCTCTTTTGAAATTTTAATGTCTTCAAAATGCACGTTGGTGCATGTCCAACTGTCTCCCACTTGCACTTGCTTGTGATGCTCCTGCATCAAGGATGAATAATAAGATTATGCTCTAGACTACTAAAATTTCTGGTCCTCTCATCCAAAAATGTTCAAAGTATCTTCGTAGAAATGTTTTTGTACTGTTGCTACCATAAGTTGACGGGAGCGTTCTTTTTTTCCAGATAATATTTGAGAGATATAATATAATCTTTTGCAAATCATGCTTTAATGTGGTTTAATGAGAAATTTCCTCAAGCCATTCTCCTATTAATGAAAATATTTACATGATATGCATAATGATTTATTATCATTAAACCATACTAAAAGTGTATTGGTAAAAGAACGAAGGTGGCGGGGACAAATGAGAGTGAAATAGGACTTGAGACTTTTGTGAACCCGCTAACCCGAGAACCCATGACTGTAGAAGGTTGAAAATTGGCTAAGTGTTGTGATATGGTTGGACAAACTCATCGTAGAAGGAATGAGATACTTGGAATATTGGGGATTCTAATGGTCAAAATGTAGATCATGGATCTTTTGGATGAAAAATTTATATCACAGAACATGGGATATGAGAGTTCGACCCCACCAACTTGGGAACCCGTGACTGCAGAAATGGCTAAGTATGGTATAATGTGGTGATCGGTCAGACTCAATATGTGTGTGTGTAATGGATATGAGGATTCATGATTCCTCCAACCTGGGAACCCATGAACCTGGATTTTTGAAAAAATGACCAAGTATAAAGCTAGAATGGGAGAAAACAAGGGAAAAAGGAAAAGGGGAAAATGGGTAAGTATAGAAGAGGGAAAAGAAAGGGAGAAAATAAGTTCGGAAAATAGAAAATGGGAGGGAAATTTCTGAAGAAAGAATTGATCTCAACAATAGGCTCCGACTGTGGGATGATAACCCCTTGTGGGTTTTCAAGAATCTAGAATTTTTCGTGACTAGGTGCTTCTGCCCATTAGGCTATGGAGTCATTGTAATAATATACAAACTAAAAAAAATAAAATTATGTACAATGAGAATGAGAAAGTCTTAGGAGAAGAAACCTTTCAAATGTTTCCCATTGATAGGAAACATTAATTGTTTTCCTTTCATGTCTTGGAGCATATAAGAGTTAAAACCCAATATCTTCTCGACGACGTATGGTCCGATACAGAGTGATTCAAACTTTGTATGCATGGATGGTTTCTCCTTGGCCTTGTTCCAAATTAGCACCAACTCTCCCTTCTAGAAATTCTTTATAGTCATGGTCTGATAAAAATATATTTTGACACTCTGCTACCTCTGAGAATTTCGATTCAAGGATTTTCTTCATTCCTCTTCCAACTTCAGCAACTGATTGATTCTCCTTTGGATGGGTGAACTTTGTTTTGTATCTTTGGTATTAATCATAGAGCTCAATGCATTTAGCTAGAGACTAATCATAATTTTTGCTTCCTTCCCATAAACCAATAGATATGGAGACATCTCAATGCTATCCTTCGAGGTCATTCTGCTTGCCCATAACGCATCCTTCATCTTCAAATGCCAATTCTTTTTGTTCTTGTCAATGGTTTTCTTCGGTATCTGTACACGTGTTTTGTTTTTGGATTCGGAAAGGCCATTAACTTATGGATAATAATTCAATGATTGACCCATAATGATTCCATATTCTCCAAAAAACTCCATAGACTTCGATCGATGAAAATCAAACCATTTTATGTGATAAATTTATCAAGGACACCAAATATCAATAGAATATTGTCTTTGAGGAATTTAATCAGCTCTTCAGAATCATCCTTCTTTAATGCCACCACTATCATCCATTTCTTGAAATAATCTATAGCCATGAGGATGTACATATGCCCTTTTCTATACTTCGGATTAATTGGTCTGAAAACATCGAGTCCCCATTGGGAGAATGGTTTCTCCTCTATTAGGGTTTGTAAGGGAATTACACATCTCTTCATATTTCCTAAAAAATGTTGGCAAGACACACATTCCCTTATCATAGCATATCAGTCTTTGAACATTTATGGCTAGTAGAATCCATCCCTTATTATCTTATGGGTGGTGGCAGTAGGGGATAAGTGTCCACCGCAAATTCCTTCATGGAACTCTCTCATTAGTTATTGGGCTTTATTTTCATCTATGCATCTTAGTAGTATACCATCATAATTTATCCTAAAGAGTATGTCATCAATTAGCGCGTATTGTTTCTCCTTCATCTTTAATGGTCTTCGCTCCTTGGAGTTCATGGTGACAGGGAACTACCCAGACCTTAGGTAGAATATAATATCTCTGTACCATTATGAATCAACTAATGGTTCTCCGACTGAGATTGAAATCATCCCATCGACTGAATCTCCATTGGCGATGAGCTTGCATAAACCTTTTCCTTTGATTGCCTTTAAGGTTTTAATCTCGATATCATATTCTTGTATCTTTTCCAACCAGTTAGCCCATTTTCCTTCTCTCAAATATTGATTTAGAAGCATCTTCACTGGTGATGAGGGAACATAAGAAATCATATGGGAGTTTAATATATACGTCTAAAAGTGCACTACTTTTACAAGAGTGAAATCTTGCTTCTCCAGTTCGGAATAGCTCAACTCATAGTCATGTAGGGTTTTGCTCATAAAACTTATTGGGACTTCTTCTCCTTTTGTATTTTTCTAAGTGAGAATGGATGCAATAAATCTCTCTGTAGAAAATGAATAGATGATGAAATCTCTCTGGAAGTCTAGGCTAATTATGTCAGGAGCAGTGGTGATTTCTCCTTTGATATTGTTGAATGCTTTCTGATTATCTGTTGTCCATTCGAACCTCTACTCTTTTTTCAGTAACAAATTGATCGTCTTTACAATACTTACATAGTTAGGAAAACATCTTCGCACAAAATTGATTTTTCCGAAGAATGATTGGACTCCCGTAGTGGACGTTGGGGGGTTGAGCTCGTTTATTTATTTAACTCTTTTTGGATCTATGTAAATCCCTTCCTTGCATAAAATATGGTCTAGCAGTTTTCCCTAAGTCATCGTGAACAAGCATTTCTTTGGATTTAGAGATACACCATATAATCTACACATTTCAAAGACCTCTCTTAAATGGTGGATGTGCTAATCCATTTTCTTTGAATGAATTGTCAATTCATATTGATAGTCTACCATAACCCACTAAATGCATGATCCATGGCTCTTTGGAATGTGGCTCTAGCATTCTTCAAATGAAAGGGCATTCTAGCATATGCATATGTCTCCCATGGTGTGATAAATGTTTTCTTTTCCCTATATTCCTTGGCCACCAAGGCTTGGTTATATCCAAAAAAACATCCAACATGAACATGTAGGCTGGTCCAGTAACTTGTTGTAGAAGAAACTCCATATTAGGTAAAGGAAAAATATCCTTTATGCTTGCTTTATTAAGGTCTCTGAAGTCAACACACATCCATATCTCTCTGGTATTTTTTCTTACAATCACTGGATTTGAAAGCCAGTATGAATGTCTGATGGGATAAATTATCCCCACCTTATTCAATTTCTTCAATTCAATCTTTACCATAGGTTTCATCTTGGGATTCATCATCCTTATTTTTTGTTTCATTGGATTTGCTTCTTCCCTCAAAGGAATGATATGCTGGAATATAGTTTTATCGTGAGATTTCAAATCATCATAGGTCTAAGAGAAAACATCAATATATTCCTTAAATAAGGAAACATATTGATCAACTTCCTGAGTGGTGCAATCAACTCCCAAGTTGACATATTTCGGGGAACTGTCAGTTCCAATATTGACCTTTCTCGTTTCTTGTCTTTTTCAGACTGAAACTTCTTCAAGGAGATTCTTAGCATGATAGTCTTTTGTAAAAATATATTTAGCTTGTATACAATCTTTGGGGACAACGAATGAGTGGTCATCTTCTTCATCATCATCATTTAACAAAAAAAAATCAAGTTGTTCATCATTCTCAAATACTTGCAAGTACTCAATGTTATCGGGCACGGATGGCCGGAAATCCCTTTCTACCTGAAAAGATTTTTTTCTTTGGAAATTGTCCATGTTTGACAATGAAGCCTCTAAGGCTAGTGAATCTACCTTGTGATTCTTGTCCCTTGGAATGAAATAAATGTTGAAGAAACTAAAAGATTCCATCAATTCATTAACTCTTTTGAAATATAAATGAAGTATTTTCCTTTTTATTTTATACCTTTGAGTAACATGATTGATGACCAACTTTGAGTCACTAGTTACAATGAGATGTTCTATTTTCATTTCCTGTGCAAGGATCATCCCCTGAATCAGACCTTCATACTCTGCCTCATTATTTGTGCATGAAAACTCCAGCCTTACAGCATGTGGATGCATAATCTTACTTGGAATCGAAAGAACAATTCCAACTCCATTCCCATATTTTGAACAGGCTCCATCGAGTGACATCCTCCAGTACCCTTCAAACAAACACTCTTGATTCTCCATGCCTTGAAATTTCTCTAGGCTTTCATTATGCTCTATGTCCAAGACGACATAGTTTCCAATCCTGACATCTATATAATCCTCCAATTCATTGTCCTTCTTCTTGAAAGAGAATGGTTTTCTATGTTCACAGGGTACGTTAATCATCACTCCCTTTTTTCCCAGGAGCATCATACAACTTCCATCATTCATTATATATCCATCGATCATGGATGTCTAATATTTTCCCAACAAAACTATGTATGTTGGAGGAAGGTCTACTACATTAATATTGAAAATTGTAATGATATGGGGGGTTGTTGTAATCCAAGCATAAAATTCCTTGATTTCTCCATAAGATGTCACTTTTCTAGAATCAATTGCATATATTCTTTCACTGGTTTCATAATACTTAGTTCAACTCATGCCCAATGCCTCCATGACCGCAAGTGGTATTATATTATTTGTTCCACCAGTGTCAACTAAACAATTATGTAGTGAAACATCATGATTTTCATTTGAAATGTAGAAGGGAGGAATTTTACATCTCAGCTTGGCAGTTGACGGGATCTGGCTTTGTTATGGACTGGTAACAATAGCTCAGCTCTTTCAAATGGATCATCCAATAACTTCAAAATGTTCTATCTTTGTTGGGGAATCTTCACCACTTTCTTAAAGGAAAAAGTTATCCTTAATTTACTCAAGTCCTCCATGACATTATATGCCATATGAGTGGAGTTTGACAAGAGAAGTTTCCTTTTAGTTCCAATTCCATCCGTCACTTTCTCATTTGACACTTTTTCACTTTCTTTTTCTTTTTTCTTTTCTTTTTGTTTTTCCTTGTCAGAGTCGCCTTTATTTTTTGGTCTATTTACAAATCCTCTTGTCTGGGTGATGTTTTCTTTCGAGTTAGGATCATTTTCACCCTCTCCAAATATATATAATGACATCTCGCATATGTCCATCTGCACAATTTTAGATCTTTCATTAGGTGAGTAATAATTTTCTTTCTCAATTAATTGCTCGTCATAGACATCATCTAGAATAACTGCATTTGGAGTAGGCTACCTAGGAACCCTTGGTATTTGTGGGTTGTCTGTGTTCTCAAACCTCACTCTGTTTTCTGGGGGAGGGTTCCTCCTTTGTTCTGGGATTGGCATTCTTGGGTTTGGCATGTAATTATCTCCCCTTCTTAGCCTTGTTATCTCGTTTTTCATTTGTTTGATGGTTATATTCATAAGTGCAATTTCAATTCTTTGCATAGTGTTGGGACAGGGGAATACTCAGGGTTCAATACTTCAACAACACACCAACAAAACCCTAACTATCGTCCCTTTCGGCAACACCTGCGAAGAAGATGAAGTATCACTCGAGGTAGAGGCAAGGGTGGTTGCATGACTTGGGTGTCTACAACCAAGCTGGGACACAGATATCTGATTACAATACTTAACAGAGCACTTAAACAACAATATGCATTAGTTCATGAGTCTCATTCACATCACATATGAAACCCTTATTACAGATCAGCACAGTAACAATAAATATCAAGTACTTCAATCACTTAGCACATAGAATTATCTCAAATCTAACATTCAAATACCATTAAGAACTAAGAAACCACATCAGATGCATTCATGATACATTATAATAACAACGATAAGAAGATAAACACATAAACAACATCGCACAAAGCACATCAAGACACGAGATATACGTGGTTCACCCCAGTATGGGGCTATGTCCACCAACTTCTTCTTCTTCTTTATTAGTCTTCAAGCTTCTTACATTCATCTACTCCTATTCACAAAGCGATAAAGACAAAATCCATAGAGGATAAGAGATCTATGCGCAACACGCCAGATCCTCCTTCCCAAAATCAGGTCAAGGCACAGAGCCTTACATACAACACCTATGCACAAAGCAACTTACAAAACACTTGCACTTAGCTCCGCAAGTATTAACATACTCTTTGCATAAATCCAACTAATCATTCACTAAGCCAATGGTCATTTATATTTCTTATCTACTACTTATTTATACATTTACAAAAAGGCCTAATCATGGGTAAACCCATGGGCCGACATACCTTAACTCATTACATAAACCCTAGTAAACCCCTTTTTGGGTCCACAACCCTGCAAAATGAATGAGATCCCAAGATCTCTGGTCCTCCTGGGTGCTCCATCTTCGACCAGCCTGTCGAAGTTGAAAAAGTGGTCAAACATGACCAATGTTTCCTCAAAACTTGGTCAAGAGCCAACAGGCCCCCAACACTCACCTATGACTCATCTCAAGCCACTCAGATTTGGGCAATGTTGCTTCATAGGCCTTGAGCTCAACTTGAGCTGCCTCGACATGCTGCTTCACCAAAGCTTCCTACTTGATGAACTCCTGAATCAGTTTCTCTGTAACAGGCCCTTCCAGGAACTATTCCACTATCGCAACCACTTGGTCTAGTTGCGAGCCTTGTCCTTCAATCTCTTCAAAAATCATGCAGGCTTCATCCTGCATCAACTGTAGTCTCTATTTCACTTCCATGAATTTACTATGGATGGAAACAATATTCTACTGGACTGCACATTGTTCCTATGATCTCTTCATTTTCTCAACCGCACTGAGTAGCTTCATCTATGCCTACACGTTGGATGCATGTTGTTGCGCCTCCTTGAGTTGTTCTTCCAATTTCCTTAGCTCCGGATCTTCTGCGAGGAATTCATATGTCTGCGCACAATGATCACTCAATTTATTAAATTCTGAGGTGAGTGCCTTGATCCTTCCAACTGCACTCTTAGCGATTTCTTCCCTTTGATTATGCACTTCTTATGGAGTTCTTGACATTGCTTGGAGCTCTAACTCTGTTACTCTTTCTTGAAGCTATTGAATGGCCTCAACGAGCTTCCCCACTTGAATCTTGGATGACTCTGGTTCCGCTTCTGCCAAGCCCGACATAGAGTGAAGTTCTTTAGTCACCTCCCATTTCACTACAGTCTTCTCTGTGAGCAACTGGTATTTTTATTTCTGTATCTGCGCATTGTTCTTCTTGAACATCACCGGAATTTCATCTTTCTCCTTCTGCACAACTTGAAGTTTCTCTAAGATCTCCTCCTTTTCTTGCTTCAATTCTTTTGTATCCTTCTCCTTCTCTTCATGGAATCAACGAAGTCAAGCCTCTGTTGCATATGCTAGCCTTCGTAATTGGGTGGGCTCATCCCCTAATTTTGCAATCTTCAATGAAGATGGCACAATAGGTATTGCGTGGCTCAAATGGATGGCTTGTTGTATCTCCTTCAGCTCCTTCTATATTCTTTCATACAGTGTTTCCCAGTTTTCTCCATAACGCTAAAAGATATCCTCTGAATCATCCTCCACAGTTGTGATGATTAGATCGACATCATCCACTGTGAGCATGGCCTTCATCTTGGGCTTACTAGTGCACGTCTTCTTTCTTGATGAGGGTTTCTGTGGAGAAACCTTCCTCTTCTTCGATTTTTCAACCTTGGTAGTGTTAAGCCCTAATATTGGCTCATTACCCCTTAATTGGGGCATATTAGATTAGTAATGTTATTTATTACCCCTTAATTGGGGCATATTAGATTAGTAATGTTATTTTATTTATGTCGTCTTTAAGCCATTAGTTGTAATTATACCTCCTAGTCTACTATATATACCAAGGAGACATTTTCATTTTGAATCATCTTGTACTTGAACATTTAAGTGGGGTAAAAGGAGGTTTCCCCCTCAAAGAGGCTTATTGTCTGAAATTATCTCTTTTTCAAGGCGTTGATTACTTTTACTGAGGTTTTTCTATGCTATATTGATGTTTGGTTCTTAACATATGGTATCAGAGCTCAAGGTCTTGGGGTTTCGCTGCTACATCTAAGACACCATGGAATTTTCTCTATAACCTTTTTTATACAACTTTTCAGAAGGAATGGCTTGGAGGATATTTAGAATATGGATCAAGGTACGTTGGGTTCAAAATCCAACTCTTGAGGCCTTAGAATTTTGGAGATACAACCTGTACAAGATAGGGTTATGGAATCATCCTGAAATGAGTCATTGTGGAATTTTCACTATAAAAACAATTTATGTAACGTTTCAGACCATGAACATCGGATGCCATTTACATAAATTAGTAATGTATCTGTGGTAAACATTTCATCTTTTGGGTCATCTTAAATTTGTAGATACACCCTGTGTAAGATAGGGTATCTAACTAGTCCTATTGACTAGTCTCAAGAAGGTGTTCCAGGTAAAACAATCATAAATTCTTCCTAGAGCATCCAAATTGTGTGGGACTAGTTGCATTGGATCATGGACAGTCTGTAGTATTTTGGGTGCTAGTTTCAGAATTTTATATCAATTATTTTGTGCGGGGCACACTATACAAGTGAGATCTCCTGGAAAGGCCAAAAATCGGCAAGTTGTGGGGAAGTTACCGTAAATTGCACTTGGAACATCAAATTTTGATCAGACCTGTGGCATTGCAGAGAAGAAATATCAGATAAATACATAAGAGAAAGTTTCATACCCAGAAGGGCCAAAAATTGGGAGATAAAACAGAAGAAATGTTGTCTAGCAGAACCACCTCAAAATAAAGGTTCAAAAGTGATACTTGGCCAACATTCCACCCAAAAAGGGAACTTCTACACCAAATAAGCCTCCAAAAAATCCTACTTGGACTCTTGATAAAGGTGAAGAAATTTGTAGGGACATAAATGAAGTACAAAATAAGATGGATTCAATGGAAGCTAAGATGGATTCAATGGAAGCTAAGTTGGATACTAAGATGGATTCAATGGAAGCTAAGTTGGATACTAAGATGGATTCAATGAAAGCTAAGTTGGACACTAAGATAGATGGTTTAAAAGGGGAGATCATGGAAGTATTGAAAATTTTCATAACATAGAAGACACCTGAAAGTGAAAATGCATCCCATGAAATTCATGATGTGGACATAAGGAAGGTGAATCAAGAATGGAGAAACTCCAACTTTGGTTTGAAGACCAA
>JASDQU010229456.1:957-17168 GCA_032191745.1 Picea mariana | reverse complement strand
AAAAACATTATGTTTACTATTTGATGAATCTTGCATGCAAACAATAGTGGGACAAAGTAGCTATGCGTCCAGACACCACAACAACATTATGTTTGGAATTAATGAAACTCAGTATAAGTTTATGTAACATAAAATGCTAACACAAACAATGAAACTAATACTAAGTAACACTCTAGGATCAATGGTGAAGCTAATACTAAGTAACACTTTAGTATTAATTGACCTTCGAACAATGCATAAGAAAATATGTACATTAACCCAAGATTTTGGTGGAAAATCATAGCTTGAAACACAGGAAAGAGATTTGAGAAAATGAAATTGCCTTGAAAAGAGGCCAAATAAGATCACAAACTGTGTGATTGGACAAACAAATTAACTATAAGAAAATTTGAAACAAATGGAAACTTAGGTTAATCACTTTGATTCCTATACCGAAATATTACAAAATTTGAAAACTATTTACAATAGTCCCTACTTCCTTAAGGCATGGACTAATAAGCATAAGAAGGATTCACATAAATAATAAAAATAAGTATGGAAAAGATTCTTCTAGGATCTTTTCTCATTGAGTTCTTCAGGTGATTTATGATTCCATACTTAAAGAGGGAAATGAGTAACTATCTAGAGAATGAAGTTTTAGATTCCAAGTGATAAATGGTTATAAATATTATGGTGGTCATCTTTCTAGTTTTAAAAATGCTGATTTTTTATGACCATTTCAAATAAACATTTTATGGTTTCACTAAATCAATTATAAATTTAGTGAATATGTTTTTCTATTAAAAATAAATTTAAAAATATAATTTCACACACACATATCTATATCTTTTAATTAATTGATAATAAAAAAGGTTATGTTTCTTGAAATTAACATATTCTAAACACAAAAATATATTATATATATTTTAGTGTCTTTTCTATATTATTTATTCGATTCTTGATCGCAATGGTAGCTATTAGATAATTAACTTGGGTTGTCGATCATTAATATAATGGGGCAATATGACATGTCTAGGGTTCTTCTTCAACTATTTACATTTTGAAAAACTACATACTAATCCAATTCATGGTGTAATACCATTGACCCATTTTTTTTGTTTTGGTGGAATATCTTTCCATTATGAATCATAATTCTACAAAATCAACGAACAATTTTTTAAATGTACATGCCTAAATAACATAAATTTAATTAGATAAATGAATTATAAATAAAATCTAGACTTACTTGGTGGGGGATAAATTGACGAACGTGCAACTATATGAAATGAGTTGGAATCTGAAGAATTGACCATTTGATACTATAACCTTTTTCTCCATACATTTGAGACAAAAATATTATCAATATGTGAATGAATTCTTAAAAGAAAGTTTGGGAAGCATAGAACAATATAACTTCAAACATAATTTCGAATGGTTTTTAAAAGTCACTGGTGCTCTTAATTAGTTATAGACACCCTGGGGCACCTATATAAAAATCACTGAAGTGTGACCTCCATTACTACCTCCGCAAAGAAAAAACTGATTTACAATGAAAAGTAAATGATTTTTTTTAAATGTACATGTTTGGTGGTGCACATACATAAAAAGGAACTGGTGCACTAAACGATAAAAAACACCAAAGCATGGCCTTCGTTACTACCTTCGCAAAATTTAATTGTGAATTGCCTTTATATTTTGTCAAGAAAATTGATATCAATGTGTTTGTACATAGGGAGCGCACCAGGGCACTTAAAACTGTGTAACACACTGATTTTAAAATGAAAAAATATACAATTTTTTTAAATGTACGTATTTGTAGTGATTTTGTACATACAAAGCGCATCGACGCTTCGAAGTGCATCGATAATTTAAATTGCACTGGTGCTCTACAAAACTGTATAGCACACAAAGATGGGAAGTTACCAAAAAACAACAATCGTGTTTATTATCAATGCACCAAAATATATAACGAAAAAACTAGCAGGAATTTCATTTTTCGAAATGTAGGTGTTTATAGCTGAAAACACAATTCATTATTTCATTATTTTGGAAAAATTTAGAGGGGAGATTTGTGCAAGAGAGGTTTACTAGCAAAGACTTTGGAGTGGGTAGATTTTTTTTAAGAGCCAAATTTGGAAGGGATCACTGTAGGCCACATATGAATCTGTAGAGAAGAAATTCCAGGTATGTGATTTCATTATATTGATCATATCAATCTTTCCCTATTTGATTCAAACTATTTTCAATGCATTATAAAAAAAAGAGTTTCATAGTTACCTTTGGTATTGGAAGCCCTATATTTCTTGTTGTTTTTCTTGGTTCCCCTCTCTATATTTCACAAGGAGATTTTATTTTTTTAAGCAATATATTTTATAGTGTTTCTTTACTTGTTTATGGGGCAAAAAAAATTGGTGTTTTAGATTATCCACACCAGGGAGAAAGGTGCACAAAAGGGGTAAATTGCCAATATTGAATTGACTATAACTTTTTTCTCAATGCTCAGAATTGAGCAAGAAAGTAGTCATTGGAAATATATTGGATAAAAGAATCCAGATGTCCACTTAGAATTTAATTTTAAACTGACATGTCTTCAAGGAATCAAAAGGAAGGTGACTGATGGACTTGAAGGAGACCATTGAGTAGAATGGGAATTTCAGGAAGCCATAACGTTTGTCTCATAAATAAGATTGAAACATGAGTATGGTCATTGAAAAGGTAGTTCAAAGAATAACATGACAAAAGGTCTAAGTTCTCTATGGGATCATTGAGTTTCTCCATATCATTGCAATAAAAAGTGGAATTGGATTCCTTGAACCATGTAACTACTCGATGTGAATATTTTTCCAAATAATATCAAAATTTGGAGAAACTTTCCTAGATGATATATGTGAGTTCCAGAGGTGATTCCTGGGTAAGGAAGAGTATTGAAACTCATGATAGTTCCTACATAAGTAGAGAGGCACATTTGAAGTGCAATATCTTGGAAAAATAAAAAGGGGTTGAGCTTATTAACGGGGCATTGCTAATAAATAGAGGAGCACTCCAACAAAGAGTGTTGTGTGAAGGTATTGCTAGCATGAGAATAAGATGTCACAAATGAAGATTGTATGGGTTTGTTCCAGATGAATCCCAAGGTTCATTGGACAAGAAAGTAGGCAATATTGTAAAACTAGATTAAACATCAAAGTGCTATAGAGGGAAGTGCAAGGCTACAAAGCAGATGATGAAAGGTTGATAAAGGACTAAGGAAGAGAAAAGAAAGAATACTTTTCAATTGCTGTAGAATATGAATGTATTGCAAAGGAAAATAATTAGAGGTTTTCACATAAAGCATGAACCCAACAAGTGAGGAATGTCATACCATGCACAAGGAGTTAAGGAGGAATCCATAGGCTTGAAGGTAGAAATTTAGTGAAGACTACAAATATTGATGCAAGAGAAGGAAAAAGGATATCATGAGATGAGGTGTGAATCATGGATTGAATGAGTCATCTCTATGTGAAAGCATAGCAATGAAAGAATAAGGAATTTTTAGATATGATCAAACAAATTTTGGCTAAAGTACTCAAAACAAGAAAGATGCCTCTATTACTAGAGTGTGTAGTGGAAGTAGGGTACAAGTGTAAATGGAGGAGTATTTAATTCCATTTGGAGCAAAGTGGTCTTGAGTGGACAAGCAATGATTCATAGTGAATCACTCAATGAAGTGAAGATAGGTATTTAAAATTGAGCAAAGCCATGGATACCAAAAGATATTGTAAAATATGACAGAGAAGAAACATTTCAGAATGTTGAAATGCCAATCAATGAGAATGATATTTCAATACAGGTTTGGTCAAGGAAATGGGGAGAGGTTAATTAGGTTGTAGTGTTAATATTGTTAGGCTTCGATCTTAACCCGTCTTCATGGGTCATTAGTTAGTAGGATATGTTTTCTATGTAATAAAGGTCAGCATTATTTAATAATGCGTAATACATAAAGGAGAATAAGTCAATGTAAGAATACCTAATAGAACCTTATGCTTCTAGAAAGATATTCCTATAGAGTTTTCCTTAGAAGGTAGAATTAGTATAAATAAGAGTAGGAGGTATTGGATATTATTGTCTTGGAGATTATTGTAATAGAGCTCTGCTCTGCTGGATTTTTCCTCCTCAAAGAGGCAAGTGAACATTGCTATATTTAATAAAGGTGCTCTTTTTGGTATTATTTTGGTATTTCTCTGGATATATTCTTATTGGTCCATTACTTCTTGCTAAATATTTATGTTCTTCATAATATATTACATCTGGTATATTGCAAGTGGTATCAGAGCTCTTTCCTTGGCAAAAAATTGTGGGTTATTTTTTCAGGGTAGAGACATATTTCGACGTATTTAAGCTACAAAGATCTTTCATTCAACGCATAAATCCATGGTCGGGGAAGCATACACGGAAGAAATACAAGCATTATTTAAGCACACATTATTGTCCACCCTTGTAACCCCTGTTGGTACCCCTTTGAGTGGCAGTGCATCAGACAATGTTGTATACAGATTGACCTAGATACCCTTACACCCTCCATAGATAAAATGATTGATTGCCTGACTACTATAATTCCACCTAGAACAACACTAGGGAAGATACTCTCTAGTCCTTGGGTAGTTGGGTAGTATGGATAAGGGTACGATTTAGCTTCCTTAGTTGGTTCCCTAAGATATTGGGCTAAATACTACTATTGGACCCTGTATGTACATTAGAGAGCTATAACACAAGTCAAACCCTTATCTGTAGAAACCCTGAATACCCTAACCTTTAGGAAAAAAATAGTCACAGAACAAACACGAACTATTGCTGTGCAACTTTACCTCCTGCATTATGGTTGCAAAATTACTACACATTTTTTCCTGTTCATAATTTTGGCCTTTCAACACTGCAATATTATTCAGATCAGAGTATAACTCCACATGAGTTAAAAAAATAAATATAAATAAAAATATTCCGGGGCTCGTCCACACCCTCTTTTGTGACTCAGTCCATTGGCTTCCTCTCTTCCTTCTGATCACAGTGGTACCATTTATTTTTAAGCCTTTTTTTTTCCCATGGACCCAATCCTTTCCAGGACCCCATTATTTGAGACCTATCCCATTGTATTCCTCTCTTTGTCCTAATCACCCTGGTACCTATAAATTTTTTTAGCCCAGATATCCATCCTGACACCCTTTCTCCCTAAGCCTACACCAAGCCTACTACGTTCTCTCAGAGTCAAGAAGACCTGGAGACTAAGGTGTACTCCCTAAAACAAAAAATTGACAGCCTCAACACTGACATCCATCGCGCCCTCGACAAGCATTACAAAGACATCTCACAACTATTCAAGGGTAAGAATATTGAGCCCATTCTATAGGACCCTCACTCTTCCCATTATGAGCAGACTTATTCTTTCTGCTCTCCTTGTGGTTCTCCAACCTCTTGGAATAAGGTGCCCAAAGTTAACATGCATAAATTTGATGGATCCAACCCAACATGATAGGTTTCTCGAATGGAACAATACTTCTCCCTTCATGATATTTAGGATGATGAGACCAAACTCCGTGTATGGGTTTTGTACTTGGATCAAGAATGATGGTAGTGGTGTCAGTGGCATAAGAAATTTTATTTAGGACTACCCACTTGGAACATGTTCACTAAAGCAGTTTGTGACCTTTTTGACAGGGAATCACATTTTTTGGGAAGGCTTACTAAGCTACCCCAAATATGATTAGTCTCAGATTTCATCATGACATTTGAACAATTGGTTATCCGAACCGAGGGATTATCTGATGAATTCTACCTTGAATGTTTTATCAATGGCTTAAAGGAATCCATCAGGGCTGATGTAAGCATGCATCATCCTACTGTTGGGTATGTGTTATATTCTTTGCACGACTTTCTCTAGTTTTTTTCTTGCCTCGGGAAACATGTCTCCCATTTTTCCTCGTTTTTCATGTCACCTTGATTTTCATGTCCATTGTTGGGTGATTTTTTGGCACATGGTTTTTTTTCGATGGTTTTCTATTTCTGGTTAAGGAATTAGGGTTGTTGACTAATCCAGGTCACTGGGTTAGGGCTTTGGATGCCACTGGCTCCTATATGGATATTGTATTGTAAACAATGTATGATGTGAATGAATATAGAATATGTTGGTTTTCCCAGTTTGGGTTTCCAGGGGAAAAATCTCTTTGTAATATGTGTATTTTCCATTGTATCTTTTCTGTTCTTTTACTGAAAATATGTTTGCAGCAAATAATTGTACACGGTTAAAATATACACCTACTACCTGGTTGTAGAGATGCCAATTAGCACTGGAAGCAGAGACCATCCTCCAGGTTCCACCCTTGAAGGCTACTTTCCCCAACTGTCTTCGCCCCGGGGATTACCTAGCTCCGAAGAAAACCTTAAAGGTCCAAAAGGTATCTCCAACATAAATGGCGAAGCATCGAAAGCAAGGACTAAATGCTATTACTATGATGAAAATTATTCACCAGGACATAAATGTAGGAAACAAAATTTCTTCCATATTGATGCATCGACTTCCTCTTCCTATGATGACATACCATCAGATGGTGATCTTGATCAAGAGGATGCTACAACAACTGTTTACGTCGAATACTCAATTGCAACCCCAAGAGAATCATAGGAACCTGTCATATCTCTTCACACACTCTTGGGTATTTCAGCCCCACAAAATTGAAGATCTAGGTTTACATCAAACATAGGTCGGTTGTGGTGTTGAGTGATAGTGGTAGCACCCATAATTTTATTCACCACAAGATTGCTAAGGAGTTTCATTACTTTGTCTGCCCTATTTCTATTTTTCAAATACTCATCGCTAATGGTGGTATAATGAAGTGTGGGGGCCTTTGTGAGAATTTCAAACTCCAAATGGATGATTATCATCTGAAAACCCACATGTTCTCTATTTCCATGGATGACTGTGATATTGTATTAGGTGTGGAATGGCTTCGCACTCTGGGACCAATGAAAATAGATTTTCAAGAGTTATATATGAGCTTCAACCAAGAGGCACACACCTATACTATCTAAGGTCTCCAAGCAAGCTCCCCTAAAATCATCAACTCTCACATGATGGAAAAAATGTTGAATAAATTCCACCATGGTGTGATTGCTCAATTTCATGTTATATAGGTCACAAATCAAGCCTCTACGGTAGTTCCTCATATCCTGAAACTCATCTTGGATAAGTACCCCAGGATATTTGAAGTTCCAACATACTTACCTCCCTCCAGTGGTGAGCATGATCATAACATCCCTCTCTTTCTGGGCAGTCAACCCCCCAATGTTCATCCCTACATGTATCCATTTGTTGAAAAAATGAAATAAAAAAGATGGTACAAACATTACTGGAGGTGGGGGTAATTCGCCCTAGTACCAGCCCATATTCTTCCCCCTTAACGATGACCTTAAATAAATAAGGTACTTGGCGCATGCGTCCTTATTTTTGTGCCCTAAATAAACTGACCATCAAAGATAAGTTTCCCATTCCTGTCATTGATGATCTGTTGGATGAACTCTAGGGTGACTTCTTCTTCACCAAATTATGCCTTCTCTTAGGTTATCACCAGATCCATATGAAGTAGGAAGATATTCTCGAGACTACTTTCTAAACTCATGAAGGACATTATGAATTCTTGGTCATACCTTTTAGCCTTTGCAATGCCCCATCCACCTTCCAAAGTATCATGAATAAAATATTGAAACCTTACCTTCAGAAGTTTGTCTTGGTTTTCTTTGATGACATTCTCATTTACAATTGCACTTGGAAAAGCCACCTTCTCCATGTGGACAAAGTCCTTCACTTGCTATAGGACAACCAATTGTTTGTCAAAAAGACCAAATGTTCCTTTGGGGTCAATGAAGTGGAGTATTTGGGACACATTGTGGTTCGAGAAGGGGTAAGAGTGGACCCAAAAAAGATTCAAGCTATGCAGGAGTGGTAGCAACCCACAACCTTAAATCACCTACGAGGTTTCCTCGGTCTCACAGGAAAAATTGCTAAGCCCTCGATCGACCTTCTTAAGAAGAATGCACTTCATTGGACTCTTGCTGCCGAGCAATCCTTCATAGATTTAAAGCGGGCCATGTGCACTACTTCAGTATTAGCAGCTCCTAACTTCAACAAAACCTTTGTGGTAGAATTAGATGCTTTTGAAACTGGTATAGGAGCAGTGGTCACACAAGAGATACGACCCCTAACCTTTACTAGCAAAGCATTGAGCGACCGAAATTTGGAAAAATCTACATATGAAAAAGAAATGATGGCCATTCTCCATGCAGTTCACACATGGAAGACATATCTTTTGGGATGCCATTTTCAAATCAAAACAAATCACCATAGTCTAAAGTATTTTTTAGAGTAGCGATTATCCTCCCTAGAACACAAGTGGCTGACTAAAATTTTGGGTTATGATTATGAAATCATATATAAAAAGGGAAAAGAAAATATAGTCACATATATATTGTCAAGACAACATGAGGAGGATGGCTCCCTCTTTTCCTTATAATTACCAGTTCCAGATTGGATTGAAGAAGTATGACAAGCGTGGCTTACACACCTGACTATGTCCAGGTTAATTCATCGATTTCAGGAGGACCCTAATCTTACCATCGACTACACTTGGCAAGACAATATTCTATGATATAAGGACTGCCTAGCTATGTCGCCCTGTTTATCCCTCAAGTTGAGGCTCTTAAATGAGTTGCACTCATCGACTATGGCGGGTTACTCAGTCTTCCAAAAGACCTATGCTTGTTCTCATCGTTTTTTTTTTTCTGGGAATGCATGAAGAAGGATATCCTTCACTTTTCCACTGAATGTGAGGTGTCCCAACGTAGTAAAGGTGAAACCATTAAGTCTCTAATATCTCTACAACCCCTATTCATTCCAACTTCAATGTGGAAAAATATCTGCATGGACTTTATCGTGGGCCTCACCAAAGTTGGGAACAAGATAGTCATCATGGTGGTGGTTGATCGCGTCTCCAAGTATGATCATTTTTGTGCGTTACTCCAGAATTCCACACTGACACTTGTATCACAAATTTTCCTTGATAAAATTTTCAAGCTACATGACATTCCCACCTCTATTGTATCAGATTGTCACCCCACTTTCACTAGTACATTTTGGCAAGAGTTATTTAAATTGCAGGGCACCCAACTGAACATAATCATTGCCTATCACCTCAGTCTGACAGCCAAACATAAGTGGTCAAAAAATGTTTGGAAACCTACTTACGGTGTTTTTCTTCTGAAAAAAACCACCAGTGGGTGCAATGGCTTCCCTTAGTAGAATGGTGGTACAATAATTCATATCATACGACCACTAAAATGACCCCATATGAAGCACTGTATGGCCAACGACCACATATAGTTACTACCTATCTTCCAGACACATAAAAGGTCCAATATATTGATACAATGTTATAATATAGAACTTCCACCTTAGCGGCCCTGAAGAAAAACCTCCACATGGCCCAAAATCGCATGAACAACATGCATACCAACATCGTTCAGAAAGGTTTTTTTAGGAAGGTGATCAAGTGTTTCTCTGACTCCAAACTTACAAACAAACATCTCTCAAAGCCTAGGGACATCACAAGTTGGCACCCAAGTTTTATGGCCCTTATCATATCATCAAGGGTATTGGTTCATTGGCCTACAAATTGGCCCTTCCAGATACTTCCAAAATCCATCCGGTGTTCCATGTTTCCTGCTCGAAGAAAGTGGTGGGATAGAATTGTAGGGTCCAAACCATCTTGCTTGAATTAGATGAAGAAGGCTCCGTTTGGATCCAACTAGAAGCAGTCCTCAATGCATAGGAATTTTGGTTGCATGGAAGAACTATCAAGGAAGTGTTGATCAAGTGGAAGGACACATCACCAAAGGATGCAACATGGGAACCATCCGCCATACTCCATCAGTTTTTGCATCTTCAACCTTGAGGACAAGGCTACTTTTGAAGGGGGAGGGAATGTTAGGATATGATCCTAACCCATATTCATGGGTAATTAGTTAGTAGGTTATGTTTTCTATGTAATAAAGACCAACATTAGTTAATAAGGCCTAACAAATAAAGGAGAATAAGTCAAGGTAAGAAGAACTAATAGAATATTTCTTTTCTAGAAAGATCTTCCTCTAGAAGTTTCCTTAGACGGTAGAATTAGTATAAATAAGCGTAGGAGGTATTGGATATTGTTGTCTTGGAGATTATTGTAATAAAGATCTGCTCTGCTGGAGGTTTCCCCCTCGAAGAGGCAAGTGAACATTGTTATATTTAATAAAGGTGCTCTTTCTGGTATTATTTTGGTATTTCTCTGGCTATATTCTTGTTGTTCCATTACTGCTTGCTAAATATTTTTTTTCTTCATAATATATTACAGATAGTATATTTCAAATATTCAATTGGAGTAGTGGATGTTACAACACTATGAATATTGATAATTCTAGCCAAAAGATGCTGGGAAAAAATTCACTACATAAAGGAATCATTTGTGAGATGGCAACACTAGTGGATCTAGTGGATAGAAATGTAGAATGGCCAAGTGGGACTTGGATAGAAGGTTCATAATAGGGATCGGGGGTACATAATTGATCATAATGGCAGTGCATAGGACAATGAGGTTCGATAGGAATTCAAGGACAACCATCTACAACAACAAGAAAAAAAAAAGCTGAAATAAATGTGCATTGGAGTGCATAATGGAAGTGATGCATGAATGCATATATGAAATATAGAGTGCATGTACATGAAGTAGGAATGATGGGATTAATTACTTGGTGCATATTGATGGGATTGTTTTGCATGTGGACATGCCTAGACATGTATATGGCATGAGTGTACACTGAGTAGTATGCTAATATGTATACATGGATTAATGAAGCTATGATATTTGAATAAGAATAATGATGTATTGTGTATCCAAGAATCTGTTTATAGCATGGTTGAATATGTTGATGATGCTGATGCATATGAAAACCATCCAGGTGAAAATGAATGAGGATGGTAAGAATGTTGATCCATAGATTGGTGAAGGAATCATGCAAGCTTCTAGAAAATATCATATGATTAGGTATCATCAAGTAAATCCGGTAACAACCATGCATGTTTTTGGTTGTTGTAATTTATAATTGCTCAAGCGAATTGAGGTAATATTTCTCTTAATTAAATTCCAATAATTAAATTGATGTAAGAGGTAGAGGGCCTTGCAGGTAAACATTTATTTACTGCTTGAATGCATCCATATGGAAGTTAATTACATATTATTTTATGTTGGTTATGACATCATAACTGAGTTAAGTCAGGATGAATACTTCTACAATAACAATGAATGCTATTAGGGATGAAGAAGTGTGAGTCCATGATGTGGTTGGAAATGGAAGGTCTATAGAGCCATACAAGTGCATAATGGTATTCCCCTGTATAACCAATGTTTGGACTGCAACCTCTTTGTTGACATGGGAGAACATTAAGATAATTATATTCCTAGTGTTGTGTATGGGTTGAAGAGGAAGGTATCCAAATGATTGGACAAGTAAATGGAGAAGAGTTTGGATAATATGTTAAGGCATTGGCTATACTTTCCAAATCACATGGTGGAATACATGACATGGATATATGGTATTCTGAAGTCAATGCAAGGATTCATTGTGTAGATGTGGCCATGGGTATTAGCACATTGATTTTATTTATTGGTAAAGTTTGATTGCATTATGAAGAGCTTGGTGTGATGATAATGCATGTACATTGAATGATATCTTCATTCCAAATAATATGATTAATTGTTGATTTTCAATTTTTTTATAAAATAAATAATGGTTGGAAATAATTGAATTGTTGGTAAAATACAATTCTGAGATCACTTCATGAGATATTATAAATATGCATGAATGTTGACAGTTGTTTTCCTAAGTGAAAATTGAGAAAATGCAGGAACAATGGTCTTATATATGGAAATGGTGTAATCCCATGAAGAGTACCAATGCATGCTGCTACAAGAGACAAACAATTATGAGTGAAAAAATCATGCTTGGAAGATTTTATTTTCCCGAATAAAACAAATTTGAAAATTGATAATTGAAAATTGTATGACGCTGTCACATATTGATTGTATGCATATGATGTAGATGTGATGATTTCAACAAGTTACATATTTCTAGTGGAAGTATAGAAACAAGTTGGCATTTGTATATGCAATAACACCTCGAAAAATGATGGATTGCTTGAGGAATCATCTAATAGTGAAGGGGATACTTGATCCTAGAGGGTGAGTACAACAAGAAGAAGCAAGTTTCCAGGCTTGTAGGATAAGAGAGATGGAGTTGGAGCAGTAGTAGGGAGCGATTTTTGGAGTGTTTTGGAGATGAAGATTGAAGAAACGGGTTGTCAGGCCTAAACAATGAATTCCTATGTGGGAGTTTCACTGTTGAAGAACTAGATTGTCAATCCTGAAGATTGAACTCATGTGCAAGTTGTGCTACATCAACAAGGTTGCTACTACTTATTCCGTGGTAGTTTTTCATAGAAGCAAATTCCCTTGAGATCCTAGTAGTGATATTCTTGGTTACCTGTGCTAGAGACCCAGTTAAAATGGTGCAGCCTGATGGATTGTGAGTAGTGAAGGGAAAACATTAGGAATGGTATAGCCTGATGGACTGAGGCTCATATTGAAGGGGTACATTCCTTGGGTTAGGAAGATGTTTGGAAGAGAGCTGGTGGAAATCATGATAGCTATAGAAGAATTCTAGTGGGTTATGTATGTGTTTTGGGCCATAGTACCTATGCATTTATGTTGGGACACAATTCCCATGTGATATTAGGTCATAGATATTATATGTTGATTAATGGCTAGGGAGAAAAAATCGTAAAATGAATGTACACATGGTAGTGTTGTGCATTGAGGATGGTGCAAAAATAAGGTGGAGGGGAATGTAACATCCTTGTTTTTAATCCCCGCAAATTATAGTGTAATTGTGTAAATGTGAATTAGGCTAGTGATTTGATATGTTTGGGGAAAAAATACCATATTGATTTAATATGTCTGGGAGCCAAACTATGTAAATGGTACATTGAAAATCATTAATAAAAATGATAATTATTGGTTGCGATACAAGAGGGGAAAAAATGATGGGGGGCTATGATTCCACAAGAGAGATAGTCCAAGGGGGATTTTATTCATGGGTATTAATCCAACCCACGTTCCTGAATTTTATTATCATTGTGCATAAACCTTCTAATTTGTTGTTGAGTGTTCCCAAATCCAATCATTAAACTCATGTAAGAGGATGGGTGTGAGGAGTCACATCCCGGATTTATTGGGAGCAAGGGGATGAAGTACAATAATCTTTGGGAAGAGTAAGAGTCAAGCAAGTAATGAATAAGTAGGGAAATTTGTATGTAGAAGAGAGATAGTTTTTACATGCAAATTTTGGGTAGCAAGGGAGGAGTTGAGTGATAGGAAGAGCACCAGTCATGTTGTGCTTGAAGGAAACTATTATTGAGCTATGTTTATGTTGGAAATGTGGCTTGTGTGCCTATAAAATGGGCCATAATCCTGAAGTGTGTTTTATTGTTGAGGAAATGGTTCAAGAGCCTTGTGAAGGTTGCTGTGAACACTCCTAGGGATGTTGCGAGTTACTAGAGTCCTTAGGTGAGATATTCCTAGCCAACCAAGTGCACTAGAAGCCCTAATAAACAAATGGTGTATCCCGATGGACTGAGAGAAGTGAAGGGGGCACATTAGGAATGGTACATCTTGATGGAATGAGAGAAGTGAAGGGGTACATTCCTTGGGTTGTGCAGGTTTTGGGGAAGAGAGTTGGTGGATTGGAATTGTTGTGCAATAATATCGCAACGATACACACCACATAATACTATTTCCCCGATGCGCATATTTTCGCAAATAAAATTGATGAGTTTAGAAAATAAATATCATTAATTTTAGTATCATATGCATACAGGTTAGGTGGTGAATAATACTTAGTAATCAGAAAGAAAGTGTATACTTATGTTTAATGCACTAGACAACATTGTTTTATTATACACATTGATATATTATTTAGTAAAAAAAATTCATAATTTATATATTTGACAATTCCGGTTTGTTTTTTATAGAATATGGTTGATAGAAGTTCAATGGAAACAACTTTGTAAAAAACACGATGATAAATCATTCCAACAAGAGAATGAGGCAAGTTATTTAAGTTTTATTAAAAAATTAATTATATATTTGAATTATCTGTAGGTTTAAATTAATGATGTGTATTGGTTAATATGTATCAATCAGAGAAAAACTTGAAGAAACTCGATAATATTGTTGAAAATATGAGTGCAAATGAGTGTAATTTTTTTTTGGAAATGTTGCAAAGAGAGGAATTAGGTGGACGAAAAGGTAATCAATATGATGTTTTTCTTTGACTTTTTACTAAAAATGAATTTCTTAACATTAATCGCTAACAAGTTTAAAACACTCAATTTCACATTTTGTTAATATTAGGCAGGGATTGATAACAAGGGAATGTAAAGTAGTCCTAAGAGGACAAAAATTATGAAGGATTTCAATGGTGATTATAGCTTGGTTATCAGTTCACCTGGAGTGGTGATAGAATTTATTGAGAGGGGAAAATTGTTTTATAGAACTTTGAGGGATATAATAAAAAGAACGTATATATGTACTTTCCACTAACAATACAAAATAAATCCAATGACACAAAGAATCAGGTTATACATAAACTATAGAATATTTTCCCAATAAATGGTCAATGAGACCTGTGAGACTTGCAATAGCAAAAACTTACAATAACAAAAAATAAGCATTTAAAATGTATTATTACTAAACATGTTTTTCTATAATATGTTCCAAAAACTACCAAATTAATTTATTTTTCTATATTTACTTTCATATCGATTTAAAAAGGAAATTATTGTGCTTTTTCATTTTTTAGGAAGATTACGAAAATTTCAAGTGACAAACGAGATGAAAACCAATACATGTCAGTAGGGATGTCCAAAAAAGTCCATAAGGAGATGGTAAAAGTAATGAACATAATTGTATCATAGGAGGAGGCATACCAACAACAACGTGCATCATAGGTATGTAATAGTTCATTTATTATTTTATGTACATTGAATTTAATTATCATAAGAAATACTAATTTTCAATTATTTTGTTGCAGAAAAGAGAAAATAAATGTCCTCGTAAGAAATACTAATTTTCAATTATTTTGTTGCAGAAAAGAGAAAAAAAAATGGAGCCCATTCAACACATAAGACACAACGACAAGGAAGAAAAGGGTTGATCGCAAAGTTTGTGAGTACTTACGTTTAGCCTTACTTAATATTTCATATTTGTTGTGACCTTTATTTGTGTTGACATACAAATAAGATCCAACTGAAGAATTGATCAACATTGGGTTAAGTGAGGGTTGTGAGTATATGTTGAAGTGTCAAGGTTTAATTGAACAATTTGTAAGTAGATATGTTGTTTAACTTTCCTTGTTTTACAATTAATGGAACAATAAGAAACCTTTATATTAATTATATCGACTATGCTTTGTCATGGTGTATTAAATTAATATGTAGGAAACAAAGTACGGAGAGCAACCAACATAAGATATTTTGAGACACAATATGCAACATGACTTCGAAAACATGTGTATTGTTTATGAATCATTCAAAAGAATGTGTATTGTTTAGGAATCCAAGTTTATGGTACACTTTTTATCTATACAATCATGTGTATTCTACTATATAAATGTAGATTTACTTATTACACTTTATTTCTATGTTTGTAGATGGAACATGAACATGTAGAACAAAGAAAACAAGTCGATAAAAAAAACATTAGTTTAAATAAACAAAGTAAAATATCGCCTACAAGTGATCAACAAATGAGGCATGCACGCAACTCGAACGATGACAACAATTCAAGTGATGAATGACAACCAATATAATTGAATGTTATTGCAAGTTGTATATTTTGAAATATTTGTCTGTGAAAATGAGAGATTTTGTTTAATGTTCTTGAAATAATGTCTTAATCACATGAGGACATGTTACCATTAAGTGTAAAAATTAGATATTGGTTTCATTTTTATTATTGTGTATCTTTACATTGTCCCATTTTTTATGACGATGGGTTTCTTATTCATATATAATAAAATGAGTGTCTTATTTTATTGCATTGTCAAGTGTTTCTAAA
>JASDQU010229455.1:0-17168 GCA_032191745.1 Picea mariana | reverse complement strand
AGCGGGGGGGGGGAGGGAAAAAGATGCCTCAAGTGACTTAGGAATAATATGAAATGTCACTTAAATTTATTAAAAGGTAAAAGGGTTACAAAAGAGTCAATGAAGAAATAAAAGGGAAGAGAGAGGGTGCCCTATCGTATTCTTATATTGACATTTTTCTAATTTTCTCATTGAGAGAGCTCATTGTGGTTTTGGAACTCTTGGGATGGAAACCCTAGGAGGATTTTCAAAGATTGGCTTCGGTGGTGCGACCATCAACCCTAGTTGGTCATTTTTAGGAGGATATCATTTAGATTTCTTCATTAAGATTCAAAGTGGCAGAGTATTCCTTGTTGGTAGCTAATAGTTGCATATATGTGGTTGGGTTTTACTTAGAGGGTGATTTACTTGGTGTTGAGAATATTACTTGTCATATGGGTTGATTGTATCTTGTGTTGGGCACAATATTAGAGTAAGGGGTTGAGTTCCTTGTAAGTGGGACACATTGGTACATTTGGGGTCAAGTTTTCCTTCATCCTGGGTGCATTACCTGGAAGATGGGAGCATATGTTGTTGGAGGAAACACTCTTTTTCTCTGTGGGATGAGTTCTTACACTAGAGGAGTCATGGATTGTTCCTGGGTGAGTATTTGCAGTAGTGGGGATGATATTTCCTTCATTTTGTGATTGGATTTGTTGTTGGGAGTTTTTACCAGCATTGTGGGTCAAGTTATCTTCAATTGGGGCCAAGTTAGTCACTTTCCAAGGGTCAATATTGCTTGGGAAGGACTGTTGTTCCTACAGTAATCAGCTAGCATCCTACAAATAACTCCTACATGCTTGTATATTGTCTATATGTTTTCTGCACTTTTTTCTAAATTATAGACATCCCATTGTTGATGAACAGTCCATAGTTTTGTCTTATTTTTTTGTTGCTAGAATACTTTTGAAATGGTATCATGTAATGTTGCTAAATAAATTGGATGGTAAGTTATGAATACACATTTTGCACACTTTCTTATGTGTTGTTGAAAAGAAACTATAATTGTTAGTTGTGAGTAAAAGATTCACATATGACCTGTTTGACCAAATGTCCATGTCAATAAACCGAATGGAGACTTAGAAAGAAAAATATAGAAAGGAACATTACAGTGGAATCAGAGCCCTCTTTCGTACTAGCCTGAAGAGGGGTTTGTTGTTCATGAGGGGTAAAGACAATAGATTTTACGGTGTCACATTCAGAGGTAGAAGACATCAAGGGTCATAAACCATTTTTAAAGAAGAAGAGGATATAAGGAAAAATCAACCAGAGTTTGGACAAGTAGAAAACATGGGTGATGCCAATGAGGAAAGGGGTTTATAGATCTTGGAGAGTTTAGCAACAACTTACTCAACTTATAACTGAGTTACTCACCAACTGAACCAATCATAATCATGGGAGTAACAATGGAGGAGGGGGTTCCAATGTCAATAATGGAGCCGAGAACAATAATGAGATTCTTGTGCTTAAAAATACCACAGTCCCTATACAGAATGGTGCTAGGACCACTAGCAGTACAATCCCTAGACCTATTTTACCAAATTTTTGGGAAACCAACATATGGAGAATGAAGGGAGTCCAGTTCCATGTGAAACTTTTCAAGACTATCTGACAGAATATCAAGCCCTACGTGATGAGTTTTAGGAAGCCATGTCACTTCAGGACTTATGCACATTCAAATACAAGAATAGACCAAGGGATCACAAGCATGGGAAATAGAACAAATATCTCGCACGGAAGCTGGGGAAGCTATCCATTCCTTCCTTCGATGGGTCTATCAAGAGCTCATCGAGAGCATATGTAAAAAAACTAGATACATAATTCCAGCTCAATCCTATGACTAAGGCTGAAGCGATCAAATTCGCTACTCTGCACCTTGATGGAGAAGCCCACGAGTGGTGGTACCATGGGTTGGTTACACTAGAACATGTGACTATCACATCCTATTTAAAATTCACTCAGAAGTTAATGGAGATGTTTGATAAAAATGACCCAAAGATAGATTTCAGAGAGTTAGCACAACTCAAACAAGAAGGATCACTAGACACTTTTATCATAGATTTTCAGAAGCTAGTAGTGATTGTGTTAGACATATCAGAACAAAGGCTTGTCATGTTGTTCATTGAGGGGTTGTTAGAACCACTTCCTAGTTGGGTAAAATATTTCAAGCCTCATAACTTGCAGAATTCTATTGTCAGGACAAGGGACATGGAGGGCATAGTCCATAAAACAAAAAAATTCTCCAAACCCTTTATTCCATAGAAAGGAAAGAAAAATAAGCCTACTGGGAAGGAAGGTACCTGAGAGGAAAGGTTGGATGAGGAAACAAGAAATGAGCTAAGGAGAAAGAACCTTTGTTTCCACTGCAAAGATCCATGGGTACTAGGACACATGTGTCAAGGGAAGGGTCAAGCACATTATATTGACGTACATTCAGATTCTAATGAGGAGGAGTAGGAATAGGAGGTTGCTCCTAAGCAGAGAAAAGAGCAGAAGGACGAGACATAGGAGAATCATAGTGAGGAGGCCAAGGAGGTTATTATAGCCTCATTATCAACTACCCTAAGATTCAATACCTTTAGAGTTAGAAGATTCATAAGGGGACAGGGAGTCATGACCCTCCTTGATAGTGGGGAAACCCACAACTTTATTGATGCAGCCCAGGCTGCTAGGAGATGAGTAGCTACATAAGACTTTTAGGGGTTCAAAGTAGCGGTGGCCGATGGATTTAATGTGTCTCGCACAAATAAAATCTCTAGATTATCCTTGACAATTGGTAACTACACCTTGAGAGAATACTTTTATGTGGTATATGTGGCATATTTCGATGTAGTGTTGGGAGTTCAGTAGGTTTAGACATTTTGGGAAATTATCACAAACTAAAAACATATGACAATGAAGTTCTTTAGATGAGGGAAACATTTTGTACTATGAGGCATGGGGAATAATGCTCCTACAATAGTATCAAACAAAATGATGGAATCCATATTAAGACATGGATATATAGTATATGCATCACAGTTATTTATTACTTCCCAAACAGGTGATGAAGGAAGAAGGCATTGTCATGCGGACATTCAGGATTTATTGAGTAGACATGACAAGGTATGTGGGTAGATACCTGTAGGGAGACCTCCTGATAGAGGTTTTGAGTACACCATCATACTTGAATATGGGGCCAAATAAGTGATCACCACCCCGTAAATGCATCCCAAGAATTTCAAAGATGAAATAGAAAAATTAATCAAGGAATTGCTTGACATGGGGCACATTAGAACCAGTTCTAGTCCTTTTGCTTATTCGGTGGTGTTGGTCAAGAATAAGGACGAGACAATGCAGATGTGTATTTATTTTCGGGCCTTAAATAAGAAAACAATAAAAATTAGGTACCCTATACCCAGGATCGATGAACTGGTAGATGAACTACACAGAGCAGTGTATTTCTCAAAGAGTGATCTTCGATCTGGATATCATCAGATCAATTTTTGTGAGGAGTACATTCATAAAAATGCCTTTAGGTGCCATTATTGGCACTATGAGTTCTTAGTCATTCCTTTTGGATTGACCAATGCACCTGCTACTTTTCAATCATGCATGAATCATATATTCATGAAGCATTTGCATTAGTTATTATTAGTATTTTTTGACGATCTTTTGATATATAGTAAGACCTAGGAGGATCATTTGGTGCACTTGGAGGATATTCTAAGAATTATGGATGAACAATCATTATATGAAAAGGAATATAGGTGTGAATTTGGTATGATAGAAATTCTCTACTTGGGGCATGTGGTTAGCACACAGGGTGTGCAAGTTCACAAGGAGAATATAGAGGCTATTCTAGATTGGCCAACACCCAAAAACATCACATATTTGCGAGGGTTCCTTGGGATCTATTGTTACTTCAGGCATTTTGTGTCAGGATTCTCTTACTTGACTGCCCCTCTTACGGCTCTCATGAAGAAAAGGGCCTTTTGTTGGACATAAGAGGCCCATAATACCTTTTATAAGATGAAGGAAGTGATGAGTTCCTGCCCTGTTTTGGCACTTCCTGACTAGACTCAACCCTTTCTGTTAGAGTGTGACACATCTGGTGTGGGAATAGTATTTGTTTTGATGCATTAGAATCATCCCATTTTATACAAGAGAAGGAAGCTCTACACCACAAAGAAAATGTATCCCATCTATGACAATGAGATGCTCTCCATTATGCATACATTGGAAAAGTTCAAACAGTACCTAGTAGTTGGGAATTTTGTGGTCAAAGTTGATCATAACATTTTGAGACACTTTTTGTGGAAAAGGGATCTTAAAGAAAGGCAACAAAAATGGATTAGTAAAGTGCAATACTATGACTTTGATATTGAGTATGAAAAAGGAAAGAACAATGTAGTTGCAGATGCTTTATCTAGGAGACCTGAGATGCGCTCGTTATCAGAGATATCTACTGATTGGAAATATGATCTTTTGGTGGAGTATTCCAAGAAAAAATGTGCATGTGAGATGATGGATGACAGTGTATAGGATGACAGGTACAAGGTGCTAGATGATATAATATACTACAAAAGTTGCATATACTTGGTTCCAGAGTCCACATTAAAGGAGAAAATTATGAAAGCCATGCATGAAACACCTTTAGCTAGGCATCCAGGATATTTCAAGTCATATATGAAGATTGGAGAGAGGTTTTAATGGAAATCCTAAAATAATATGTATTTCTGCATCTGCAGAAGTGTGTAACTTGTCAGCAAAACAAGTCAGAGAAGACCCATCCTACATGATTACTTCAACCTCTTCCCATTCCAAATCAGAAATGGGAAAGAATTTTCATGGACTTTATCAGAGGGTTGTCGAAGACACAGGGAAGATATTGCATCTATGTGGTGGTCAATAGGTTGACCAAGTTTTCTAATTTCTTTTCCATATCCTCAGAGTACAAGGAAGCACAGGTAGCATATTTATTCTTCACGGACATATTCAAGATTCATGGGTTACCGAAAAACATAGTTGGTGACAGGGACAACCAATTTTTGAGTGTCTTTTGGAAGGAGTTGTTCAAAATAATAGGTACATAATTGAGTCCCTGTATGATTTACGACCTGCAGATAGATGGCCAAATAGAGATAATGATGAAATGGATAGAAGGGTATTTGTGTAACTACCTAAATGGGAAGCAAAGGACACGGGTTAAGTGATTTCACTTGGGTGAGAATTGTTATAACACCACTCATCATATGTCCATTGGGTTGTCACCATTTAGAGAATTATATGGATATGATGCTCCATATTTTGTAGACTTGGAGTTTGGGGATAACAGAGCCCCCAGGTTAAAATATTGGATTTAGGAGAGCCAAGACATTCATAAGGCTCTTAAGGATAACTTGCAGATTTCCTAGAACCATCAGAAGATATATGCATATAGGAATAGGGTAGAGTGCACCTTTGAGGTAGGGGACTTGGTGTTTCTTAGGCTACAACCATATAGACAATCTTCTCTAAAGAAAAATGGTGCAAAGAAACTTAAGCCATGGTTTTACGAGCCTTATAGGGTGACCAAGAGAGTTGGTGAAGTGGCTTATGAGCTGGAATTGAAAGAAGGGAGTATGATCCATAACACGTTTCATGTCTCAAAAAATAATTGGGACAACACATCACGAATTCAACAGAACTACCTCCATTAGATGAGGAGGGGAAGCTAGTACTGGTTCCTGAGGAGGTATTGGAGACTTGGTAAAGGAAGCTTCAGAACTTGGTAATTAGGTAATATCTAGTTATATGGAGAGAGTTTCCTGCAAAAGATGCAACTTGGGAAAGTGAATAAAATTTTCAAAATTCGAATATGCAATTGCTTGGAGACAAGCAATATCAGGAAGGGAGGAATGTCATGTCCCCTTCCGAGTGATCATGGGACTTGGATGTAGTATCCTAGGTGATTATTCTAGACTATAGTCTATAAGAAGGGAATTAATTAATTATTTAATGTCCTAAGGGGGAAATGTTCTTAACAAATTGACATTAGATAATTAAAAGGGGGGAAAAGGGGAAAAAAATGCCTGAAGTGACTTAGGAAGAATATGAAATGTCATTTAAATTGATTAAAAGGTAAAAGGGTCACAAAAATGTCAACAAAGAAATTAAAGGGAAAAGGGAGGGCACCATATCGCATTCTAGTGTTAGCATTTTTCTTATTTTATCATTGAGAGAGCTCATTGTGGTTTTGGAACTCTTGGGACAGAACCCTAGGAGGATTTTCAGAGACTGGCTTCGGTGGTGAGACCATCCACCCTACATGGTCATTTTCAGGAGCAAAACACTTATATTTCTTCATTGAGCTTCAAAGTGGTAGAGTATTCCTTGTTGGTAGCTAGTAGTTGCATATCCGTACCTGGATTTTACTTAGAGGGAGATTTGTTTGGTGTTGAGGATATTACTTGTCAGTTGGGTCAATTTTTTCTTGTGTTGGGCTGAATATTAGAAAAATGGGTTGAGTTCCTTGTCAGTGGGATGCATTAGTACAACTGGGATCGAGTTTTCCTTCCTCCTAGGTATATTACCTGGCAGATGGGTGCATATCTTGTTGGACGAAGCACTAATTTTCTCTTTGGAACAAGTTCTTTCACTATAGGAGTCATGGACTATTCCTGGATGAGTATCTCAAGTAGTGGGGGTGATATTTCCTTCATTCAGTGATTGGATTTATTGCTAGGAATTTGCACTAGCATTGTGGGTGAAGCTATCTTCAACTGGGGTTGGGTTACTCACTTTCCAAGGGTCAATATTTCTTGGGAAGGATTGTTGTTCCTACAACAATCAACTAGAAACCTACAAATAAATCCTATAGGCCTGTATATTGTCTATATGTTTGCTGCACATTTCTAAATTATAGACAACCCATTGTTGATGAACAATCCATAGTTTTATCTTCTTTTTTTGTTGTTAGAATACTTGTGAAATGGTATCATGTAATGTTGCTAAATAAATTGGATGATAAGTTAAGAATACACATTTTTCCCACATTCTTATGTATTGTTGACAAGCAACCATAATTGTTAGTTGAGAGTAAAAGCTTCACATATGAATTGTTTGACAAAATGTCCATGTTAGTAAACTGAATGGAAACTTAGAAAGAAAAATATAGCAATGAACATTAAAGTTGCATTGAAATTTTTTATCATTGGACTAGTGTGGGAAATTGATGTTAACTTTTTGATAAAAGTCACAGTTCCATGCCAGCTGTTTGACTAAATGCCTAAGTTCAAACTGATTATTTTTGTTAATTTGAATGATCATCTCTCAACTAAATTGTTTTCTTGCAAGCATTAATGAATTTGAATGACCTTAGAATGCATTGAATTTGAAATAGTGTTGATCATTTCAGAATTGAATGTCCTTGAGACTCTTCTATTCATTTGATCTACTACATTTGTTAGAGGCATGCATTCATGAAATTTTAATTTTCTGAGTATGTCTTGAAGTCCACTTTGTGTTGTGCATCAAATTTGGATTGTTGGCATAGACACAATTCAAATTATGTATGCACATTAGTAGTGGCCACAAAATAAATGCCAATATAGAGTAAGAGCCTTTGAATAACATTCAATTTTTTTAAGTTTTGATGCTAATAAATTCTTGTAGGCCTTTCTAGGGTATTGTAAATGAACTTTTATTTTTATCTTCAAAGTTTTACCATTGAAGTGGGCTCATGCCTATTTTTGGTGAAGATCAAAGTTTTCTCTGAATTGGGCTTGAATGTCCCATTTTATGTCTAAGAACAAAGTATTAAATTTGAATAAGGTTGGAAACCTTTGCTTTGTTAGAGACCAAATGTCATGATTTTTTGGCATGAAGGAACATATTAAAAAATGGATCAATGACTTATCTTTCAAAATGGCCAATGGCCTCATTCTTTGGCATTGACAAAGATATTTGAAAATGTTCTAATGAGGCATTTTTCAAAAATGTAGCAATGGCTTATTTCCTTACATTAAGAGGATATTTTGAAAGTGTATGATGGACATTGTTTGTCCCGAAATATGCATCAGTGGACATGATTCTCCCTCGGTTCTTTTGTAGTTTTCCTATGGGGTTTCAATCCTGATCACATTTCTGCAATGTTCTTTCACTTTTGAGATTTTTGGTATATTCCTATGCATGTTGTTCATAAAAAAACATCATCCCTACAATGCTCTTTACGTTCTGATATTTTTGGTTTTGTGCTTGGATTCTAACTGATCTAGATCATTGATCTATGGGAATTTGATACTGATGGTGTTTCTGCATTATGTTGATCTTGTGAAATTTAAGATGTTTCCTCTCTTGAGATTTAGGTAAATTCTTATGCATGTCATTCCTAACCACTCATAATCACATCATAATGACATTGATTGTTGACATCAATGACAACACATAAATGACAATATGTCTCACAACCATTTCTTTTTGGTCTCTCTCTAGTCCTCTACAAGGAGAGACCATTTCTTTCTTGTCACCCCATGGTCATTAACAGGGTGTGACCAACCTCTAAAATCCATTTTTTGAAGGCACATCCTTCAAACAAATCCCAGATATGTGTCTTTCCTTTCTTCCACCCCTACAAATATCTCTCAGATCTGTCCCAATAGTCATTGCCGCAACAGTTTTCAAAGTAATTTTGAAATATTTCCTTTTTTGTGGCATTTTGTTTATATGATTAAAAGAACAATTTGTTGATGGCACAATCTTTCCCCCATACATTTAGTGTTGATGGCACTTTTTTGAAGAGTTTATTTTTTTTTTAAATCTTTTGGGTTTTCCTTAAGATTTTCTTCCATTGTTTAAAAAAAAACAGCTCTCCCGATTTACATCTCATCTTAGAGTGAAATCCTTTTTCGAGTTATTTGAAAACTTTTTTTACCATTGAAAGCTTGAGATTTCTGCATTGAAGACATCTTTGTGGTTGAATATTTTCTTCCTTGGGTGCTTGTCTTCCCCACCTTGATTCCCTTTTGAGTTCTTTTCAAAGTGTCATTGAATACTTTCATTTTGATTAAAATAAAAATCCAAAGAAGTGTCTCTTTTGAGATTTCATGTGATTTGGAAAGATGAAGAAAAAAATTCCCATCCTACTTTCATAATTGGAGTGTCTTGGTACATAGTTGAAAGAGATTTTTTTTTTTAGGATTTCATGAAAATTAAATTGATAGTTTGGCATTTCAATTTATTTCCATTTGAAAACATAAAAGTGAAAGTTGCATGTTTTTGGGTGTTTACTTCCATTAAGAAGAAAAAATATCTTTTCTCCTTCCTAAAGATAGAATTTATTGCAAGAAAAAGCAAGTTGCATTTCACTCATTCTGGAAAGTTTTGAATTCAAGTCATCACATCATTAGTTTCACCTTCATACACCATTCTGAGTAAAAACATATTAAAATCAAACTACTTGATAATAAAATTAGCTAGACATTTTTGTTTTTAGTACACCAGTAGTAGCTTAGAGCTAGAGTCTTTGGACTAGGAAAAGTGAGTAAATTGTCCAAGAGTACTACATAAGACTGTAGAACACTAAAGAGGGTCAAAATCCAACTATTGTATAGGCATACTCAAGAACCCTCTCTAACAAAGGGGATAAACATGATTTTCTTTGTGGAAGAGAAGTGAAGATTACCCCTTCGAAGCTTGACCAATCGTAGCAGAAAGAATGTTTATTAGGGTTTTTTCTTGAGTGTTATTGGTGCATTTGGTCTTGCTGCTTCATGAATATTGGATCCGTTTAAGGTTCTCAGGAATATTGTTGGTCTACTTATCTTCAATACTCTGGAAAAGCTTCATACTTTGTTATCCTGCCCATAGGTTCGGTCTCTATTGTCGTATGTACCCCACAGAGGTTGACTACGAGTTGATAACCCTAGTGACCTTTCCTAGGTATCTACAGAGGTGATTGTGGGGGGATTGCCATGCTACCTGGGTAAGATGTTGTATCACACTTTTATTAACCTTGGAGGGTGATCTAGAGAAGTGAGGGTTTCTTGCACTGAGAAGGGATGTTACGTGGAGGTCAGGGTAACTACTTCTCATATGTTCATTGACACCTTGATATCTTCTCTTCAGAAAATCCATCTTTATACTATTGTTTGGTTGATTACCTAGAATTTTTTTATATTGGTGTGCTCTTTCGACATTCATAGTTGGCCTTAGGGATAATTAATTCTATTATACTTTCACTGTGGCCAACCAAGGTCTCCTGAGAATGCAAGGGTTGGATCCTAAAGAACACAGTCTTCCATAGAACCCTTCTGACAAAGGAACTATTAAAAAAGGCGTTTCATATGAAATATGGAGCATATCTCCCCCATTTGACCAGTATGAAGTAGTGGTCGAAAACATAGAGGAAGGCTCTATCCCTACCTCAAATCCATTGTTTATTGGTTCTTATAACCCACTACTTATTGAGTTTCCTTCAACAAGGTATATTGATAATTTTTCTACTTACCGCTTGCCACCAGATATGTACAATAGGTAATATTCTGGAATGCATGCATCAAAAACTAACTATATATATGGAATCATAATACCCTTAGTTGATCCTAATATAGCCACCCTAGAACACATTACAATTGTTGACACTTCTTCTTTATGGGAAATGTTGTTGACCCTTGTTACCCTGATTCAACAGTCGATGAGTACAACTTCTCTTTCTGCATATCTAAATACACACTTTCATACATAAAGAATATTACTTGGTCTTCCTTTATGGACTCCATCTAGTCTAGTGGCTAGCAGTTCGACTACCTCAGGTCATGAGACAAGTATCTTTGTTTTTCCTCCTCCCAATCAAGGTGTTAACCCAATGAAAGATCCACAAATTGTTCCACATACACCTGGAGGGAACATTACATGTGGAGGGCCACCTTTTTCTATAGTCCAGTACCCCACTGAAGGGAAACCCTCAGCTATGGGTTAGTTTCAAACTCGAGGGAAACCATCAATTGCAAGTCAGCTTCCACTTGGAGGGGAACCTATGACTGTGGGACAATATTCGATCTGGGGACAACAGTAACCCGGTGGGAAACCCTCATCTATAAGAAAACAACTACCTTGGAAAAAAAAACCAACTAGGGGAAAACAACATGTTTGGATCCAATAAGTAGCTAGGGGGGAATAACCTATTTGCAGCCAAAAATCAGTTGGGGGGCAACCAAATAGAGGTCAAAAACCAGTTTGGGAAAAATCCCACGTTGGAAACCCACCTCACTCCTAGGGTAAGAATGTTATGGAAAACCCTACAGGTCTTCATAGTGGTTTACTATATCTGGCAGTGCCAAATATTCCATGGGGCTAACCTAATCTGGTGGGAATCCCTCTGTAAGGATATTTTCCCACTCAACCAATGAAACCCATGTTCCCCACTTCCCAAGCCTCTCAACCTCAATATATGGGAGGATCAACAGGTTTCAAAATTCCATCCCATCTTGCATATGGTCCTACTCGTACCTCAATGCCACATCCACATTAGCAGTATTCACAATCAAACCGACAACTTCCTTTCTTGGATAACTTAGATATGTCATATTTTTTTTGTTTAATAAATGATCCCATATAACATACCTTTCCATGCCAAACTACCCTTCGACATCCCAAAATTCGATGGAAAACCTCTAGAATATATTAACAACCATGTTATGACCTTCCATCGATGGTGTTATTCTAACTCCCTAATGTATGATTCAATTTGATTACGAATTTTCTAGAGAAATCTCATAGGTTCGATGGAAAAATGGTATATTCAGTTGTCATGTAACTCCTTTGTAGAGTTTAATTCTCTTTCCATGGATTTTCTCACACATTTCCAGCTTCCCATATAGTATGAGAACAATACCAAGCTTTTAACCTCACTTTGACAATCCACCTCCACTCATAGTTATGATTGTTAAAATAATGTAAATGCAAAGTGTATTCTTATTATTATTTGATATATTATTCATTGGATCAATCCCCATTGCGGATTGATCATGTCGGTTATTATAAAGGACCAAATCCCTTTTTGTGGATTGGTCAAAAGATAATTGTAATAGACAGAATAAGAAGTCAGCCTTAGAAGATATTAAAGAGGCCTCGAAATATAATAAAGGTGGTTATAACCACCTATTTGGAGAATTCAACCCTGCCAGTGAAGATACACTTCACACGTGCTAGTCTTGTATAAATAAAGAGGCTAGCACCTCACTTAGACACACAACTCACTTGCTCACTGAGAGACAAGTTTTGGATATGCAGTTAGAGAAGAAGGAGAGAGAGTGGTGAATATTTGGGAGAGGATATTCTATATTAGTTTGAGTTATCTCTTGGCATTGTATTGGCTATCTATAATAAGGAAGTTTTGTTGGGTTTTCTTCCCCTAGAGGGCTTCCCAGGATAAATGTTGTGTCTCTTGTGATTGTGTATTTCTCGGTGATCTTGTATTATGCTATTGTTATCTATTGAATGCAAAGAACTATAATAATGGATTAAACATTAACATGGTATTAGAGCCAAGCTGAAGGAAGCATCTTTCACAAGAGTGAAAAATGTCACTATTGTCATACATGCAAATTAGGGATTTTTAATGGTGAAGCTTTTCATCCCTAAAACCACCTGGAAAAGTGCACCCTCCCCCAATGATTACTTTGGCACTCTTAGCGCACCCTGGATCTCCCAGAAAGTGAAACCCTAGTTTCACAAAGTACTAGAAGTACCATAAAACTAGTGTACCAGAAGTACCAGAAGTACCAACGTACCAGAGGTACCAAAAAGCCAGAAGCACTAGTCCATAAATCTGCAGATCAAGTTTGGAGGAGAAAAATTTGGATTTTCTTAGATCCAAACACACCAGGATACTCACCTTAGCCAAGCGCACCTCATGGTAAGTTCAGATTTTAATTTTGACCACTTTCATTTTTCAATCATTTTCCTAGATCTAGGTAAAAGATGTCTGCAAGCGTTAAGCTTTTTGACAAGCTAGAAGGAGTGGAAAACTTTCGTGCCTAGAAGTACAGGATTGGCCTCATTATTGAAGAGAATGAACTAGCAATATTTTTCAAAGAAGAAGTACCAAAACCCGTCAATGCTGTAGAAAAGGCAAAGCATCAAAAGGACACAATCAGGGCTAAAAGAATCATTGCAGATTCAATCGAAGACCACTTGATTCCTTATGTGTCATCCAAGAAGACTCTGAAAGAAATGTTTGATGCCTTGACCAGACTGTATGAAGGGAAGAACATAAACCAAAATATGAATCTAAGAACTCAACTGAAGAATACAAGGATGCAAAAAGGAGAAATGATTCAGGAATATTTCTCCAAAATATCATAATTCAAAGAACAGTTAGAAGCGATTGGAGATACCATCAATAAAGACAAATTCATAATGATGGCCCTAAATGGTCTCACAATACCTTGGGGTGCATTCATCCAAATGATATGTGCCAGAATGGAGAAACTAAAGTTTGATAGTCTATGGGAAGAATGCGTCCAAGAAGAAAAAAGAGTAGCGAATCGTGAAGCATTACTAGAAAGAAATGATGATCAAGCACTAGCTACTCACACTAAAGGAGAAAGAAAGAAACCCTACTTCCAAAAGGAGACTCATAAAGAGCCTCAAGAGTCAAACAAATTTAATCATAAAGAGTCTCATCCAAGGAGTTTTTAGAAGAAAGGACAACGAAAGGAAAAAGACTACTCATCTATACAATGCTATCATTGTGACAAGATGGGACATATTGCAAAGTTTTGTCCAGCCATATGAGAAGAATAAAAGAGAAAACATAAGAGGCACCATGCCCATGTAGTCGAAGATGAAGAGCCACCCACAAAGATGATAAAAGAGCAGATCAAAGACCATGTCTTAATCTCAACCCTCTCAGGATCTGTAACACCTGGAGAGGACACTTGGCTCATTGATAGTGGTGCATCCAAGCACATGACGGGACAAAGAAACATTCTCTCTTGTATCTCAAAAAAGAAGTTTTCTCGGAAAGTGACACTTGGAGATGATTACCAATATGCCATCAAGCGAGTGGGAGAATCAAACCACAAATTGAATTCAAGGAACTTATTAAAGATGAAGGACATACTATATGTACCAGGTTTGACCAAGAACCTACTCTCCATTTTAGCTTTAGAAAAGAAAGGCTTAAGAGTTTCCTTTATAGATGGAGAAGTTCTCATGTGGGCTAAAGGTGAAACATTAAATGAAGCAATCATCATTGGAAGTGAATAAACTGTCTTGTATAAACTAAAGGGTCACTCAGAGGCTGCCATGACCCATGCCATTGAAAACTCATGTGAACTTTGGCATAGAATATTAGCTCACATCAACTACAAAGCGCTACCATACATATGCAAAGTGGTCACAGGTTTACCAGAACTCAAAGGTGACCATGAAGGTGTATGCAATGGATGTGCACAAGGGAAGAACATCGAGAACCCATTTCTGAAGAGAGACAACAAAGAAGAAGGAGTCCTAGAGCTCATTCATTCATATGTATGTGGCCCAATGCCATTTTCCTCCATTAGTGGGTATGTATATTATGTATCATTTATTGATGATTATTCTCGTAAGACCTGGATATACCTTTTGAAATCTAAAGATGAAGTGTTCAGTAAGTTCAAGGAATTCAAAGCCTTGATAGGGAATATTTTTGAAACAAATATTAAGATACACGGGTCAGATAATGGAGGAGAATATACATCAAAAGAGTTTGTGAACTTCTGCAAAGATATTTGGATCAAGAGGGAACTCACCCCTCCCTATAATCCTCAACAAAACGGTGTAGCTGAACGAAAGAACAAAACGATAATGGAAGCTGTGAAGACTATGATCCATGATCAAGATCTTCCTATGTGCTTATGGGAAGAAGCAGCAATGGCATCTATATATTTGCAGAACTGAATATCCCATAGTGCACTTGGGCTCAAGACTCTGGAAGAGATGTTCACTGGAAATAATCTAGAGGTAAGCCATTTCAAAATATTTGGCTACCCAATATTTATTCATATACTGAAAGAGAAGAGAAACAAGATGGAACCTTTAGGAAAGAAGGGAATATTTGTGGAATACTGTGAGGTATCCAAGGCCTTCAGAATCTATATACCAGGTCACTGTCACATTGAGATCAACAGGGATGTGACTTTTGTTGAAGATGCAGTGCTTAAGAAATCAAGAAGATGCCATCTTGAAGAAGTATATGAAGAGGAACCCATAATCCTTAGGACTGCTGAACTAGTGAGGGAGGTTCCCAGAGCTACTGAACCAGTGAGGGAAGTCATAACTTCCCCTGATGAGGAATTACTAGAAGATCATAACATGATGGAAGTTCAAGAACCTCCTCAGATGACGATCCTCCATAAAAGGAAGTCATCATCGGCTAGAGAGCTTATTCAAGATGGAGAAAAGTACGGTATTCCCCAAGGAACTACGAGACAGGTGAAAAGACCAAAGATATTCTCTAGTTATATGACTTTGATGTGTGATCTTCTAGAAGAGGAGCCTACCTAATTTGAAGAATCCATTTGGAGGAAAGAATGGGCAGATGCTATGACAGAGGAATACTAATCCATAATGAAGAACGAAGTATGGGAAATAGTTCCTAGACCGAAGAGTAAAGATATGGTATCCTCTAGATGGATATTCAAAATAAAATATGTTGTTGATGGAAGTATTGAGAAGTATAAAGAAAGATTTGTCACTCGTGGATTTTCCCAGAAGAAAGGCATTGACTATGAAGAGACATTCTCTCCTGTGGCCAAATACACTTGGATGAGAACCATCATAGCTCTTACAGCTAAGATGAAGTGGAAACTACACCAGATGGATGTGAAGACAAATTTCCTAAATGGTGTCATTGAAGAGGAAGTGTATATAGAGAAACCTCAAGGATTTGAGGTTGAAGACAGGAAGTCTCATGTCTGTAGATTGAAGAAATCCTTATACATATTGAAGCAAGCTCCTAGAGCTTGGTATGGATGTATAGATAGTTTCTTGATGAGCTTAGGCTTTACCAAGAGTAAAGAAGACTCTAACCTTTGTACCCACAAAGCCTTATAAAACATAGGTTAAAAATAAAGAGTAGAGAAATGTTTTTCTGTCCAATTTAATCTTCAGCATTTAACCATAATTTATTCAACATAAATTAAATTTATCAACAGCATGAAAATAAATTTAATAACAACCATATAACACAGCAAATTCATGAAAATACATACCTATGTCTGATGTTATTTCTCCAATCTTCATCTTTCCTTGTTGCTGCTCTGCCCAAAATCTGCCCGAATTCTGCCCAAAACCGAATCTTTCCTCTCTGCCAGCTAGGAACAGAGCCTATCTGACTCCCTAGTTCTAGGATTCCTAGCCCTCGAGCCCAAAACTCCCATCAACCTGGTGCACCCCTATAACAGTCCACCCAAACTCCAAACCAGAAAATATCCCAAACAGAAAATATAGTCCCTGCTCTCAAAATGCTCTCTTTCCCCCAAAATTCCCAAAAGTCCTTCTCCCGAATGCCTCTGCCCCCTCATATCCTCCTCCCATTCACCGCCTCCTCCTTTATTTAATGTCACACACCTTATCCCTCCATTTAATACCCTATCCCTCCATTCAATGCTTTATCCCTTCTTACATAAAGTTTTCTAATAATAAATTAAAAGTTATTAAGTCTTTAATTCGTTACCCCAAACATTAAATGGGTTAATTAATCAATTAATTAATTAATCAACATACATTAAAAAATAATTAATTAATTAATATTATTAATAATTAATCATTACTTAACTAATACACATTATGACAGTTAATTATTTAATTAACTATACTTGACAAACCTTAAGAAACTATTTAACTAGGGTTGTTATATACACCCACCCTTCAGGAAACTTTGTCCCGAAGTTAAAGTACTTTATGATACATGGGAAAATAAACATGGTTCACACATTCCTAACAAATAACCGACATTTATTAGTAAGTAAGCCAAGAAACTCATCCATACTAGTGTACATGTGCAAGAAATGGATGTGTAGCTAGTACATACAAGTCTCGTTCATGTACTAATATCAATAACTATCATCTCTATAGTAATTTGCATATGCATCCAATCCATTCTATAAGACTATTCATTTTATAAAAGAAAATAAACCAATCAA
>JASDQU010229453.1:10442-26982 GCA_032191745.1 Picea mariana | reverse complement strand
ATCATGATAGTCTTAAATACTTCTTGGAACAAAGACTATCTTCAGAAGAACAACAAAAATGGGTAACCAAGATATTGGGTTATGATTTTGAAATCGTCTATAAAAAGGGGAAGCAAAATGTTGTGGTAGATGCACTCTCAAGAAAGGATGAAGATGTTGAGGACTTTCTTTGTGCTATCTCGATCATCCAACCCGATTGGATAATAGAAGCAAGGGATGAATGGAAGAATGACGAAAAAGTGTGGACTCTCATTCAAAGGTTGCAACAGGATTCCAGTGCATCAGATACATTTACATGGAAAAATTATTCACTATGGTACAAATATCGCTTATATTTATGTAAGAACTCCCAACTCAAACAAAAGGTACTATTGGAATTGCACACCTCTCCAGTAGGAGGGCACTCGGTATTTTTGAAAACCTAGCATAGAGTCAAGAAGGATTTTTTTTGGGATGGCCTTAAAACCGATGTTCAAAGGTTTGTAGCAGAATGTTTGATTTTCCAACAAAATAAGGTGGAAACAATTAAGACCCCAAGTGTTTTGCAACCATTATCGATCCCAAGTCAGTGTTGGGAGGAGATTTCCATGGATTTCATCACAGGGTTACTAAAGTCTGAAGGAAAGAGTGTCATCATTGTCATTGTTGATAGACTGACCAAGTACACACACTTTTGTGCACTCTCTCATCCCTTCAAAGCTAGTACAGTTGTCATCGCATTCATGGAGACAGTTCAAAAGCTGCATGGTAGCCCAAAGATTATTGTAAGTGACAGAGATCCCATCTTCACTGGACATTTTTGGAAAGAATTATTTTCTTGTTTGGGTACTCAATTGGCTCATAACTCATCCTATCATCCTCAATCTGATGGACAAACCGAGATAGTGAACAAATGTCAGGAAGGCTACCTTCGTTGCTTTGTCTCTGATAAACAAACTCAACGGTTCGAATGGTTACCCTTGGCATGTCTATTTGTGCTTCCTCTATTATTATTCATACAATAACGTGAAAGGGATAATTCATCATCATATATATGTTGATCAAACTTTTAAAGAGTCAATCACATGCATGTATCAACTTCGTTATTTTCATCTCACACTTTCAATATCTGGTGCATTTTCTTGTACCTAGAATGGATAGGTGCTAGCAGGGCTTGTTTTATGTTTTAGCCTCCAGGAACTTCATTTCACCGAGTGACCATATATCATGACTAGGTGTTAACCCAGTTGACCCTTTAGCTTATCACCACTTTACATATGACCTTGACCCATGACTGAGGGTGAATACATGTGAGGTTTCACACAAATCAATGGTTGGGACTTAATATGAAGTTGAGTGGACGGTTCTCGTTCCCTTCGAAACTTTGGCGTTTTGAGACTCTGCCCTTTGCAGTCTTCTAATTCTTCCGAACAAAATTGCACCGGAGTGGGTATCAACACTTCCATTCTTAATAACCTTCACAAGTACAAGAGATAGGACCATGGGCTTATTAATTTAAGTAATGTTCCTGATGCCTCATACCTTATGTGTTCGTAACTCATGACTGAGAGATGGAACCTAGTCCTTTAGAATTCGGCCTTCAGGCGTTTTCTCCCTTACAAGCATAAATCTTCCAAATTTTGAACTTCCCAAAGTGATTACCTCTCTCAATAGTTGATCTTATGGTTATCATGATTCCCGGAGATAAATCGATGATCTAGCTTCAATCCTTACGCTATCCTTCCATTGGTTTAATCCAACGACTATGAATTTAATCAAAGGTTGAGATGGACAACCGAGATTTTTTTCAGAGTTTAAACTTGCGTGAGGGATAAATATTATTCATACCTCTGAAAATAAACTGCGTGAGTCCATTCTGTCCACACGTCATACGCACATCATTTCATAGCTTGGAAGGGTGGTATTCCAAAACATTTTGGTTGACTTCCGAAATAGATTAGACTCGTTGATCTGTATCTTGGATCGACGACTATGGATGACTCCTATCCTCATCCTTTACCCATTCTTGATCAATAGTCGAGAATGAGTTTGGCCTTCGATGCTTCAGGAAATTTCTGGTGGTAGAAATTGGTTTTCCTCGAAGGAAATACTCCCAGAGTGACGTATCTTGATGATGTCATTGCTAATGTGGTATTGATCGACTAGATTCCACATGTCACTTATATTTTTTACTTTCCTATACCTGAAATGCCAACAGGACCTTGAAACTTGTCACCATATGAATGCACCATGTTTCCTTGCCGACGTGGCCTTGCTGACATGGACTATAATGATGTGGGCTCTCAATGTGTGCACCATGTGTCTTACCTCATGACTTCAGAGCTCTATCCTTCGCATGAAATTGTATGTTCTAAACCCTTTTTCACTGAAGTGGTCAGCATTGAAGTTGACCACAATTCGACCCACCTATCCTGATCGAATGGTAACCATGCATGTCCATATCTAATGGCCCTCATTTAATTAAAAAATTTTGGGCTCTTCCCTTCGGGTAAATTCATATGTTCTTGGCTTATTTTCTTCAGAGTGGTCAGCATTAAAGTTGACTACTGCTACGCAACCTTGGTCTAATGACTATCATTGATCTTGAAGTTCTCCTTAGATCCGACGACTTACTTTTATTTTGGAACTTTGGCTTCGACTAAAATTCTTTCATGCAAGTTTCCTTTGATCGATATTATCTGAAGTGGTCAATATCAAGTTCACCATGCGTACATCATCTCTACGATTGAGGGTCGATGAATCTCAGTATTCGATCTGATGGTATGTATTTAATATAGATCTCACGATCTAAATCATTCCCAAATATTCAACAAAAGACCACTATTCTCCTCTTCTTTACAATCATCTATGGTTGAGGATTATTTATCTTGATCTGATTGTTGGGATTTATTTCTTCCTAACCTTTAATTTCCCATCGATATGATGGTCCTTATTTGTCCCAAAAACTACATTAGCGGGCATGATTCCTCCTTGATTGTTTTGGAGTTTTACCGTGTGGATTTCAATTTCGATAGCATTTCTACAATGCACTCTTTCTTCTAAGCTTCGATTAACATTTCTTGATTCTTATCTGTTCATCGCTATTTCTCCTAAGATTTTAATAAATGTTTGTGCGTTATTTTAATTCCTTGTCCTTTGTTATTCCTTTTGTAGATGGATTCTCTGCATTCTACCTCTCCTGAGATTTAGAATCATAGGATCATTTTTTATCGTATCATGATCAATAATGATAACTAATTGCTTCTTCCACTAGGTGATCTTCCTCTGCCCAAAGGCGATCTTCCTTTTTCTTTGATTATTGTACATGTTTCACTCATGTTTCCATCAATGACAACACACTATCAATAATTCCAACAATCTCCCCCTTTGACATTGAGGGAAACATTTTGTAAAACAAATACTTTTGCTCCCCCTATCATTGATCTTATTTTCAGGTTGGAGATTTCACCTTTTAATTATATCAAATACTAATACCAATTTTTTTTTACTATTTTTCTCCCCCTTTCACATCAATGACAAAGAGTTTAACATTTTACTATTTTTATCCCCCTGTGAATGTGCCAGTTGTTATCTCAATCTCTTGGTTTTTTGTGTTCAAATAGGTAGTCTTATTGATACCAATTTTGTATTGATCAAGTCTTTTAAACCTAATCAAATACTTTCTCATTGGATGACCACATTAAATACCCCCCCTGAGTTTTTATTGTTTCATAGGGTTTTACTGTATTCTTCTTTGTCCTAAAGGACAAGGGTGTGAATCTCACTAATCTTTTGTTTCTTTATTCTTGTTGATACTCTGATCTTTCAAAAGAATACCACTGATCGAAACCAACCAATTTAATATCTTAGTCACAGTCCTTTGACTCTATAGAAACCAATTTCAACTTATGTCCCTTAGAAATAAGATTGAATTGGTCCTTTCATTTGTTTTTTTTTTGTATTGTTGCCTCAAATACTTAAAACACACTTTATTTTGTCATGATACTTAGGCTATAATCCTCTTCTAACCAGGATGATGCACTGCATATTGTTAATCATGTTTTTCCTTCATTTATACATATTTTTTGCTGAGGAGAAATTTAGTAGTTCATGAAGACAACATTGGAAAAATTCCAATATTTCCATTGCTCTATTCTTCTGGTTGATATGATTTTGAAGATTCATCGCTATTCTGTGTAAGTGAAACTTCTTCATTTTCAGGTGCCAAATCATCTCTGTTGTTTTCTATTCATATTTTCTTCTCCATACTTTTTCATGAGATCTTTTGTTTGTAGGATCTTTCTTTTCTAGATTTGTTCTTTGAGACTTGTCATTTCTTCTTTTCTTCCAACCTTCTTTAGATTTTCTTCCTGAATGGTTTGAATTATTTTTCACGGTTTGACTTCTTGATTTTCTGCAGTTTTGGGATTTCTAACCAAACCTATCACAGTTCTAACATCTCATTGTATGAAAAAAATTGTTGCGTGGCCAACATAATTGCATCTCCAACATCTCATTGAGTTATTGGACCTTCCTAAATTTTTATTTTCAGGACTTTTGCATTCCAATGTTTTGTGACCAAAGTTATCACAATAAAAGAAATAACAATTGAAGGTGTTTCCATAATTGGTTCTGTTGTGACATGAGAATTCTCTCTTTTGATATGTCTCTTGATTTTTACTTTTATAGCTTCCTTGATAAAGTTCATGGCTTGTTTTAGGTTTGTGATTGTACCTTTTTCTTTTGAGGAGAATGATCCGTTATCATGTTTTTGAATGGTGCTCCATTTTCCCCATTCTTCTTTCTTATTATATACAAAACCGATTTTGTCATCAGTCGGTCTTTAACTATTCCAGATCGTATCTAGATAGCTGAGCTATTCTAGAATTTGACAGTTTCTTTTTTCTTTTCATTCTTCTTTTTGAGGTTGACAACTTCCATTTCCAACGTGTGACAATTTTCTTCCTTTTTAGTCAATTGAATCTTCAAGGCTTCTTCTTTTTCCTTATCTCCTTCAAGTTGAGTCTTTATATTGATGATTATTTATTTTGTATCATCCAAAAACATCTGTGCAATTATTAGTTTTCTCATATGTTTTAATTCTTCTATATCTCTTGTTAGATCAACAACTTCATTCTTCAATCTTTTGATTTCTTCCTTGTTTTCTAGCTGAACCTTTTGAGGTTGATGGCTTCCAATTCCAACTTGTGGCATGATTTTTCCTTTTTAGTTAATTGGATCTTATGTGCTTCTTCATTTTTCTTAGCTTCTTCAATTTTATTCATTAGAGTTGCATTAGTACTTTCATTTATCATGTTGAAGTCAATAATTTCCAATTCCAACATGTGACATGATTCTTCTCTTTTAGTTAATTGGATCTTCTGGACTTCTTCATTTTTCTTAGTTTCCTCAAGTTGAGTTYTTAGACAGATGACCATTTCTTCTGTCTCTTCTAGTACTTATTTTCTTTTATTTTCATGTGTCCTTAATTCTTCCATTTATTTGGTTAGATTAGCAACTTCAGTCTTCAATCTCTTTATTTTTTCTTCTTTGTTTTCTAGCTGAATATTTTGTACATGCTCTTCATGGTTAGATTGATCTAATTGTTGTAGTAGCAACATATATTTCTTTTGAATTTTATCCAACTCTTCAAAAGTGCACATAATTGTGTATTCATTATGGTCAAGGACATCCTTTGTTACTTCAATATATAAACCATTTGTTGGTTCCAGACTAATAACTTCAAATGTAGTCATTTTTTTTTTATTTAATTTTTTTAAGTAAAAAAGATAGTACCTGCTATATTAAGTTGACAGAGAAACATAGACAAAATTACACAGAGATATTGTCGTCCTGTGCCACCAAATATGTCGTCGTTTTATCGAAAACCAGCATAATGTGGGGCAAAATATGTCTAGGAAGATAGGCTAGAGACTATTTTTCCATCTGTCCTGCCCGAAGGAAACTAGGACAAATGACCATAGTTCGAGTTAACATTGAACAACAGCATGATGAAAAACCAGACTAGCATAGAAAAACTCAAATACATAGTGACCTGTTGCAATTTCCCTTCTGACATGCAGATCTGGATGGGATGACAAACAGTTGCGCACACAATGGACATTTCTTCTTTGCTGGAGCATTGGAGTGCACATCAAGGAGAAGGTCCAAGCGTTGTCCCATGAGGAGGGCTCTGTGCTGTTGGTCTGCCATGTGGCCTCGGAGTTCAAACACGAGAGCCAGATGCTCTACATGGAGGAGTGGACCATGCAAATCATTGGTTGTTTCCTCGCCGAAGGTTTCATTCCCCACTTCCATGTTCATCCCTGCTCTAGCCTCATCTACGTTCATCCCTGCGCAGACATTGTTCAAAGCCTCATCATCGTTCCTTACCTTTTTAGCATGGTAGGTGGGGATGTATTCATCCAACCACAGTATTTCTTCGACATAATAGGTTGGGAACTCTTCTGCAGGCTCTCCCTTCAGAGCACTTCCAGCCTGTGTTTCAGGCTCATTAGTTTGAGATTCCAGGGTGGTCGTGAAATCCTCCGGGCATGGCATCTCTTCGACATAGAAAATTGGGAACTCTTCCTCAGACCCTCCCTTTAGACAACTTCCAACTTGTGCAACAGCCTCAATTGCAAGGGTGTGCATGCTCCTCTCTGTCACGAGGTCGGCTATAGTGGCATGGAGTACCAAGCGGTCGACACTTGATCTCTATCGGAGGATAGAAGTTTCCATCGATAGCGTGCACTCAAGGTTCTGTCTTCTCTGTCATTGCACTTTGTGGGTGTACCAGGCTGAGCCTCGACGAGGATTGCCTCGCTTCCTTGTCATTGCAGAGGAGGGGTGAATGGAGAAACAGAGGAAGCTGCACTAGAGCTCCCAACCGGCGGGGAGGTCCAAAACGAAAATGAACCAGCTCTGTCCAGGCATCCTAACTTTCAAGTTTTCATGTGACGGCATTGCATGGATCCTTCTTATCTCTGTCATATTGAATGTTGGTTGTGCTAGTGCATTCACGCGAGGGAGAAGTCTCGCCTCTGTAGAGCTGTTGTAATGACATGCTACCATCTTAATTGTTGAAGGGATGGAGAGCGACCTATAGCATTTAAGATGTGTCTTGATGCTGATCCATGTGGCAAGGCATCGCTGTGTGTCATCCCATCCAGAGAAACTTCAAATGTAGTTATAACATCATTCTTAAAATCTAATAGTTTTTCTTTAGTGAATAATGATGTGTTCATCAATTCCTTGATGTAGTAGTCATCTATGTTGATGACTTGGGTTTGCATCAATTATTTGATGCAAGTGTCATATTCTGTGTTTTGTTCTTTATTCTGATCAGAATTCTCTTTATCTGTATTTTGTTCTTCAATTTGATTTGATTTCTCTGTTTCTTTGTTTTGTTTTATAAACTGATTGGAATTATCCATTTCTTTGTATTGTTCCATATTTTGATAAGAATTATCTAGCTAGAGCCATAAAAATTTAAGAGAGGTGTAGAGTCCCATCTTTTCTTTGACTTGGTTTGACAGTCCATTCTGGATTGTCTTTAATGCTATTGAATTATTTTTCTTTACTTGTTTTGTAGATTTGGTTTTGTTCTTTGAGGTAGTTGAGTAACAAGGTTTAGATACTATTGAAATGATGTAACTGCAAAGAGTATTCTTATTATTATTGATATTTTATTTATAGGATCAATCCCCATTGTGGATTGATCATGTCGGATATTGTAATAGGACCAAATCCCCTTTTGTGGATTGGTCAATAGACAATTATAATAGGCAGAATAAGAAGTCGGCCCTAACAGTTAATAAGAAGACCTAGAAATATAATAAAGGTGGGTTTACCCACCCAGATGGAGAAGTCGGCCCTGCCAGTGAAGAGACACTTCACACGTGCCAGAACTTTATGTTTTAGCATAAGATCTCTTGGAATTGTATTGGCTATTTATATTAAGGAAGTTTTGTTGGGTTTTCTTCCCCCAGAGGGTTTCCCAGGATAAATGTTATGTCTCTTGTGATTGTGTATTTCTCAGTGATCTTGGATTATGCTATTGTTATCTAATGAAATGCAAACATCTATAATAATGGCTTAAACATTAACATGGTATTAGAGCCAACCTGAAGGAAGCATATTTTGCAAGAGGAAAAACGTCATTGTTGCAGTACCTGCAAATTAGGGTTTTTCAAAAGTGAAGCTTTTCATCTCCAAAACCACCTAGAAAGTTGTGCCCTCCCCCAAGGATCATTTTGGCACCTTGAGCGCACCTTTTTAGTGGCTAGATCTCCTGAAAAGTGAAACCCTAGTTTCACAAAGTACCAGAAAATCAGAAAACTAGAGTACCAGAAGTACCAAAAGTACCAGAGTATCAGAAGTACCAGAAAAATAGAAGCACCAGTCCAGAAATCCGCAGATCAAGTTTGAGGGGGTAAAAGTTGGATTTTCGAAATTCTAAATGCACCAGCTTACTCGCCTCAGCTCAGCACATCTATCCCCAGGATCAGAATTTCAAAATTCAAAGTTTGAATAATTAGGGTTTCCTCATAAAACCCTAAGTTGCAGTTGCAGTTACAGTCTCATAACTAGTTGTAGTTGCAAAACCAGTTGCAGTTGTAGTCGTAGAACCAGTTGCAATCGCCCTTGAAGTTTTCTCAAGAGTTTGCAATGATTACCACTGCTACCAGATGGAGCCACTACCTGCAAATGCTATCAGAGGTATGTACTTACATATGTTTAATGGTTAAACCCTAAAGAGCATTTGCAAGAGAAGGGATCTCTTGCCTTAGATCCAGAAGGATCTCAAGATCCAACACATTCAGAGGAACGATGCAACCCAGGTGTGATTATTCTGATATACAACTATTTGTCATGACATTGTCAGTGTTGTATGTTGAAGCTATGATCAAATTATTAGAAGAATTGAAAGTTGATCATAGAGCTTATCCTCTAACGTAACCTTTTGTCAAGTTAGCATATTGTCTTAGTACAGAAGATAGGTTGAAGAAAGCACTCATCACTTGAGTGAAGAATACCTAGAAGAAAAGCAAGCACTCATTCTTGAGGACAAGGCTCCAGGTTTGATTAATCAAGATTCAAAGGTACAAATGACAAGTTGATGGCTATAGTTGAGATAGTAGTCTTTGTAAAGTATTATACCTAATAGAATTTGAGCATATAGAGGTATATGCTTTGCCTGATACAACTAACACCTCCTCTAGGAGAAACCTTGTGTGTTAGTTCCAGGTTTCCATGGAAGAATGCTTGGTCACAACACTATGAGAGTGTTGACCTCATTTCCTATTGTATTCCTTACCTTTAATCTTTCCTTCAGATCAGTTATAAGTAATATCTCTAAAGGAGCTATTGTGATGATTGTCCGTGCTATTGCTTTATATTATCAAGAAGGATATTATTCTTGCTTGTTGTTTTGTTGACCTCAAGCTCCAAGTCACATGAGGAAGCTATAGCGAAGGTTGTAGAAGGCAACGCGCTAAAGAAGAGACCGTAAATGAAGCAATCATCTTGAAAGAGAAGAAGGTGACTTGCATAAGCTATAGGGTCACTCAGAAGCTGCCATGACCCACACCATTGAAGAATCTTGGCATTGAAGATTAGCTCACTTCAACTACAAGGTGCTACCACACATATGCAAAGCGGTCACAAGTTTACCAGAACTCAAAGGTGACCATGAAGGAATATGCAACGGATGTACACAAGGGAAGAACATCAAGAACCCATTTCCGAAGAGGGACAACAAGGAAGAAGGAGTCCTAGAACTCATTCATTCAGATGTATGTGACCCAATGCCATCATCCTCCATTAATGGGTATGTATACTATGTATCATTCATTAATGATTATTCTCATAAAAGACCTGGATATATTTGAAGTGTTCAACAAGATCAAGGAATTCAAAGCCTTGATAGAAAACCCTTATGTAAGGAAGATTAAGATACTCAAGTCAGATAATGGAGGAGAATATACCTAAAAAGAGTTCGTGAACTTCTGCAAAGATGTTGGGATCAAGATTCCCAACAAAACGGTGTAGCTGAAACGAAGAACAGAACCATACTGGAAGTTGTGAAGACTATGATTCATGATCAAGATCTTCCTATGTGCTTATGGGTAGAAGCAGCAATGACAACTGATTATGTGCATAACCGATTATCCCATAGCATACTTGGGCTCAAGACACCGAAAGAGATGTTCACTGGAAAGAAGCCAGAGGTAAGCCATATCAAAAATATTTGGTTGTCCAGTGTTTATTCATATAAAAAAGAGAAACAAGTTGGAACCCTTCGTAAAGAAGGGAATATTTGTGGATACTGTGAGGTCTCCAAGGCCTTAAGAATCTACATACTAGGTCACCGCCACATTGATATTAGTAGGGATGTGACCTTTGATGAAGAAGCAACACTTAAGAAATCAAGAATATGCTATCTTAAAGAGGTATATGAAGAGGAACTCGTAATCCCCAATACTGCAATGAGGGAGGTTCCCAGAGCTGTAGAACCAGTGAGGGAAGTCGTAACTTCCTTGATGAGGAACTTCTAGAAGATCATGATATAGTAGAAGTACAAGAACCTCCTCAGATGACGATCCTCCATAAAAGAAAGCCAGCCTAGGCTAGAGAGCTTATTCAAGATGGAGAAAAGGAACTACTAGAAAGATGAAAAGACCAAAGCCATTCTCCAGTTATACGACTTTGATGTGTGATCTTCTAGAAGAGGAGCCTACCTACTCTGAAGAAGCCATTTAGAGAAAAGAATGGGTAGATGCCATGATAGAGGAATGCCAATCCATAATGAAGAAAGAAGTATGGGAAATAGTTCCCAGATCAAAGAATAAAGATGGGGTATCCTACAGATGGCTCTTCAAAATAAAACATGCCACTAATGGAAGTATTGAGAAGTATAAAGCAAGATTTGCCGCTCGTTGCTTTTCCCAGAAGCAAGGCATTGACTATGAAGAGACATTCGCTCCTGTAGCCAGATAAACTTCGATCAAGACCATCATAGCTCTTGCAGCTAAGATGAAGTGGAAGCTGCACCAAATGGACGTGAAGACAGATTTCCTAAACAGTGTCATCGAAGAGGAAGTGTATATAGAGCAACCTCAAGGATTTGAGGTAGAATACAGGAAGTCTCATGTCTGTAGATTGAAGAAAGCCTTATATGGATTGAAGCAAGCTCCTAGAGCTTGGTATGGTCATATAGACAGTTTCTTGACGATCTTAGGCTTTACCAAGAGTAAAGCAGACTCAAATCTCTACTTCAAAATTATGGATAATGAGGCAGTAATCTTACTTCTATATGTGGATGACTTATTCTTAACTGGAGAAGAAAAGATCATCGCTGAATGTAAAAAGGAGACTTTCCTCTGAATTTGAAATGAAAGACCTTGGCCTAATGCATTATTTCTTAGGCCTTGAGGTATGGCAGAGTCCTTAACCAAGGGAAGTACACTGTCAAAATCCTGAAGAGATTCGACATGCTAGAATGCAAACCCATGAATACACCCATGGAAGCAAAGTTGAATTTGTTGGTCGATACTTCATCAGATTTGGTTGATGCCACACTGTACAGATAGATTATTGGATCACTGATGTACCTAACAAACACCAGACCAGACATTTGTTTTGTCGTGAACACCTTGAGTCAGTTTCTGGTAGAGCCTAGACGTGTTCACCTAGTGTCTGTAAAACATGTGATGAGGTACATTAAAGGTACAATAGATTATGGTCTCATTTATGATGGAGATCATAAATCCACATTGAGTGGACACACTGATTCATATTGGGCAGGAAGCGTTGCTGATAGAAAAAGCACTTCCAGATGTTGTTTTAGTTTAGGATCAGCCATGATTCCATGGCAGAGTAGGAAGCAATCCAGTATTACTCTTAGCACAGTGAAAGTATATTACATTGCCGCATGTTCTTCTAGCTATGAAGCTACATGTCTTTGAAAGTTGTTGACCGATTTATTTGACCTAGAAATGGAAGCAGCCACAATCCTATGTGACAACTAGAGTTGCATAAAAATGACAGACAATCCTATATTCCATGACAGGTCGAAGCACACAGAGATTCGCTATCATTACATTCGTGACATGGTACATAGAGGAGCCTTGAAGCTCCTATATGTCAGCACGGATGAATAGGTTGCTGATGTGTTGACCAAACCTCTATCTCGTGTAAAGTTTGAACACTTTCGAGATAAGCTTGGTATAGTCCGAAAGGACCCTCCTTGAAAGGGGGAGTGTGTGATTCCTTTCTTCTGACCTCACTGTTAGATGTAAGGAAAGATGATTCCTTGCTTCTGACCTTGCTATTAGACACAAAGCAAGATGATTTGTTGCTTTTGACCTCGTTGTTAGACATAAAACAAGATGATGTGTGATTCCTTGCTTTTGATCTTGCTGTTAGACATAAAGAAAGATGATTCCTTGCTTCTGACCTCGCTGTTAGACGTAAAGAAAGATGATGTATGATTCCTTGCTTCTGACCTTGCTGTTAGANAGTTGTTAGATGTAAAGAAAGATGATTCCTTGCTTCTGGCCCAGTTGTTAGACGTAAAGAAATATGATGTATACCTTGCTTCTGACCTAGTTGTTAGACGTAAAGCAAGATGTGACTGACACTAAGCTACTAGCTTATCAGCTGTGACATTGAGCCAGTGTAGTATTGTGATGTGTCAACCTAGTGCTATGATGAGGTATCATTTTTTATACTAATACATATTGATGCAAATGATGATGGCATTCTTTCGAGAATGACAATGTTACCGATAAAGAAAACTTTCGATGATTTATAGATATGCCAGCCAAGATGATAGTGATGATGTTGTCCTCTCACCTGATGTCATTGATGATACTATCCTCTCTCTCTCACATGATGCTGCTGAAGAATACCCTTCTTGTTAAGGGGGAGTGTTGAAATAATATAACTACAAAGAGTATTCTTATTATTATTGATATTTTATTTATAGGATCAATCCCCATTGTGGATTGATCATGTCAAATATTATAATAGGACCAAATCCCCTTTTGTGGATTGGTCAACAAAAAATTATAATAGGCATAATAAGAAGTCAGCCCCAACAATTAATAAGAAGACCCAAAAATATAATAAAGGTGGGTTTACCCACCCAGATGGAGAAGTCGGCCCTACTAGTGAAGAGACACTTCACACGTGGCGGAACTTGTATAAATAAAGGAGGCTAGCGCCTCATTTGATCACAACTCACTTGCTCAATTTGAGAGACAAGTTCTAATTTGTTACCGACAAAGAAGAGAGAGAGGCACATATCTTGGAAGAGGACTTTCTATTTTAGCATAAGATCTCTTGGCATTGTATTGGCTATTTATATTAAGGAAGTTTTGTTGGGTTTTCTTCCCCTAGAGGGTTTCCCAGGATAAATGATGTGTCTCTTGTGATTGTGTATTTCTTAGTGATCTTGGATTATGCTATTGTTCTCTAATGAAATGCAAACATCTATAATAATGGCTTAAACATTAACATATACTACTAAATCCCAAATACCATATCCTCTTGACTTTAGATACCGTTTCATTCTTTCCCTCTATGAAGAGTACTTTGTTCCATCAAATAAGAGAGCTTCATTTGTGGAGAGAGTCATTTTTCCACCCATTTCTTCAGAATCTACCTTCCAGTGTTTAAACTATGCTGAAGGCACCTGCTCTGATATCAATTGTTGATTTGTACACTTGACACTGAGAGGGGGGGGGGTGAATCAGTGTCTGGAACTTTTGGCTACTTTTCACACTTTCATAGATTAACTAAATTAATTGAATAAGATATGCAGTTTAATTAATTATTCATAAACATCTAAAACACAAATTGTATGAAGTAGATATAATATCTTTATTTTATTTATTTAAATTGTATAAATACATATAAAATCAATACTTTAATATATTTGACTTCATCTAAATATGAGAGATCCAACTCTATGATACAAGACCCAACTTGTAGTTCTCAGATCCAAATGAGAAATGATGAATCAAACCCTCATAAGAAGACCCTACTTGCTAATCTTAGATCCAACTAAGATGTGAGGAATCCAATCCTCATAACAAAACTCAACTTGTAAACAAGATCCAACCTGATAGAATGAACTTCCATTCACTCCATTATATATACATATATATTTAATCCACCAAGACACATTCTTCTCACCATTCTTTCTTGTTTATATAGTCTTCCAACTGGTGTGAATTTGAAACAATGTGTCCTTTTGGAATGAAGCAATGTACCTCTTCATTTAAATTAATAATAACTTCTATTATTATTATTATTAAGATTTTGTTAAATAATTCAAATCCCTTGCAATTTGTTTTAGCATTTTAACCCATCATTGATTATTTTACTTGTTATGGATTTGAATATCTGTAGACATGTGCTTCCTTCAAACCATTATTTTCAAATGACTGTGGGATCGTTACTACAGACTTAATCTCTATTTGTTCTTCCTCTATTATTATTCATACAATATCGTGAAAGGGATAATTCATCATCATATATATGTTGATCAAACTTTTAAAGAGTCGATCACATGCATGGATCGACTTCATTATTTCAGTCCCACACTTTCACATCCAGTGCATTTTCCTCTACCTGGAATGGACTAGTGCTAGCTTGTGACTCCCCTTCATTTTTCATATGACCAAACTATTATGACCAATAGCTAGATAGATATGTTGCAGGGCTTGTTTTATGTTTTAGCCCGCAAACACTTCATATCACCAAGTGACCATATATCATGACTAGGTGTTAACCCAATTGACCCTTTATCTTATCACCACTTTACATATGACCTTGAACTATGACTGAGGGTGAATAAATATGAGGTTTCACACAAATAAATGGTTAGGACTTAATCTGTAGTTGAGTGGACGGTTCTCATTCTATTCAGAACTTTGGCGTTTCAGGACTCTGCCCTTTGCAGTCTTCTAATTCTTCTGAAGCAAATTCTGTTGGAGTGTGTATCAACACTTCCCTACTTAATTCCCTTCACAATCCCAAGAGATAGGATTGTGGGATTATTAATTTAAGCGATGTTCCTGATACATCATACCTTATGTGTTCATAACTCATGTCCAAGAGTTGGAACCTAGTCCTCTGGACTTCAGCTTCGGGCGTTTTGTCCCTTACAAGTATCCAATCTTCTGAAGTTTGAACTTCCCAAAGTGATTGCATCTCACAATAGTTGATCCGATGGTTAGCATGATTCCTGGAGCCAAATTAATGGTCTAGTTTCAATCCTTAAGATATCCTTCCACTAGCTTAATTCAATGACTATGACTTTAATCAAAGGTTGAGATGGACAAATAAGATTTGTTTCAGAGTTTAAAATTGTACGATGGATAAATCTTCTTCCAAACTCAAAAAAATAAACCGCGTGAGTCCCTTCTGTCCATGTATCCTACGCACATCATTTCAGATCTTAGAAGGGTGGTATTCCAAACCTATTTGGTTGACTTGTAAAATATCTTATACTTGTTGATCTATATCTCATATTAATGGTTGTAAATGACTCCCATCCTCATCCTTTACCCCTGCTTGATCAATGGTCGAGAATGACTTTAACATTCAACACTTCGGGAAGTTTTTGGTGGTAGAAACTGGTTTTCCTTGAAGGACATACTCCCAGAGTGACATAGCTTGCTGACATCACTACTGATGTGGAATTGGCCAATTGGTTTCCACGTGACACTTATATTTGTGACTTACCTTTACCTAAAATTCCAACTGGACCTTGAAACTTGTCTCCATTTGAATTCACCACGTGTCCTTTTCGATGTGGTCTTGCTGACATGGACTATAATGACATTGGCTCTCAATGTGTGTGGCATGTGTCTTACTTCATGACTTTGGAGCTATGGCCTTCGGGTGAACTCATATGTTCTAAACCCTTTTTCTCCAAAGTGGTTAGTGTCGAAGTTTAACAGAATTGGACCCGCCTATCCTGATCCAACAATCACCATGCATGTCCAGATCTAATGGCCCTCATTGAGAAATTTGGGGCCTAGCCTTGGATTTTTTTCGTCAGAGTGGTCAGTGCCAGAGTTGACTACTTCTAAGAAACCTTGATATGATGACTATCATTGATCTTGAAGTGCTCCTTAGATTTGATGACTTACCTTTATTTCAGAGCTTCGACTTTGGCTAAACTTCCTTCATGCAAATTTCCTTCAGTTGATATTATCCAAAGTGGTCAATGACGGGATGACCATGTGTATGTCATTTCCATGATTGATTGTCCATGACTCTTAGTAGTCGGTCTATGGTCTATATTTAATCTAGATCTCATGTTCTAAATCATTCCCAAATATTCAATAGACGACCACAATTCTTCTATTCTTTACGGTGATCTATGGCTTATGATTTTTTATCCCGACCTGATGGTTGGGATTTAATTCTTCCTAACCTCTGAATTCCCCTCGATCTGACAATCTTTATTTGTCCCAAAAGCTACATCAACGAACATGATTACTGCTCGATTATTTTGGATTTTTACTATGGGTATTGCAATTCC
>JASDQU010229451.1:9070-19752 GCA_032191745.1 Picea mariana | reverse complement strand
TGGAATAGGGACTATTTTTTGTTGGGGAGAAGTGTCCAAATATTGGTGTACCCTAGGATCATCACATGATTTCTCATCTTTGTACAAGTATTTGGATGTGAATCATTATTATAAGAATAACCGTTTTGTAGTAGTGTCCTTTGGAGCCTTATAATACTTGCACTAACATGTGGGATGAGAGGACGGGTCTAGATTATTGGGATTAGATTCATGCATTGTTTAATAGGAACTAGGATTTGGACTAGGGATAGCAATAAGGTTAGTATTATGGAAATGAGTGAAGTGAGGGATCTTTTCTAATTTATTTTCCACAATGAGGATATGGATAAATACTTTGTATATGGGGGTTCTCTAAAATAGTTATACTTATTTATAAAAAAACTAAAAGTAAACCAAAATTATATTTAAAATACCTCTTTAGGGTTCTTGATTTATAGTTGAAATTTGAGCTAGGTAAAAGTGTACACTCGATGTACTGTACAACCACCTACACATTAATTTGGACAAATAAATTAGACAATAAAAACACCACATGGATCTTGGCATATATGCAATATCTACGCATTAAATTTGACAAATAACTTGACAATAACAAATAAATTAGACAATCGAAACACCACATGGAACTTGGCATATATATCAATATCTACATATTCATGAGGATTGTGAACTTTTACTAGTATAAAGCCTACTTTTAAAAAAACATCAAAACTGTTACCTTTTAATTTTCCTTTAGCCAAATCCATTAGCCCATACAACTTGATAAGAGTTTTCCATGAGATTCATTTCCATCAGCAAGACCCACATGAATCATAAAAGACAAATTTTTTATATGAGTAAATAATTAATAAGCAAATAAGCATGCATTTAGTTATGTAAAATACTCTAGAAAAAAATCAAGTTGTCGCATACCTTAATGAGTTTCACTTTGTTTTGAGAATAGGTTATTCTCTACCGAACAAGGCCAACCATGTGAAGGTGGAAGCTCATATGGCCCCTTCGCCCCCTCACATCGCTCTCAATTCCCCATACCCAACAAATGATTTTCTTTATACAGAAAACATATAGACATTCATGCATAACTAGGATAGCCATCAAAACATATGAACATATAAACATCGATAAAGATCCAAATACAAGTCATGAATTTATACATCCAATTTTTCTCTAATTTTTGTTTTTTTACATTCATAAAACTGAAAAATTGGGGTATCATAATCATCCAAGGACATTGTATTTTGTGTTCCATGTCCTTCTATTGTTTGTGTGCGCTCATGTACCATACTTATGGTACATCGCTGAGAAGGGTTAGCTAGCATATGTTCAGGGTCATGAACTGGAACAACGAAAATGATCGTATCGATATGTTGAAATATAATTGAAATAACTAATTCATTATTTTGATTAACATTACACTATTTCTCTTTACCTGTCTCTGTAGCTAGGACAGTTGGTGCATTAATTTCCTATCCACTTGGTTTCTCTCGCATTTCACCCTCCTGAGCTACATGCTCTTAAAGTTTGAGAAGATAATATATAAGCATAAGTCAAGAAATAAATATCTACAATCACAGTAAATATTTCTAATTCTGAAGCATACATACCGTAATGGGTACTCTGCTCTACACTATCACTGGACATGTACACCCTTATATGATGCGGTTGTTATAGAAAGATTTGCCTCACCATTTCTATCTTGCACAAAGGGCCTTTTTCCAATTCCCTATGCAGATTTATCAACCCCTTTTTGATAAATCCAGAGCCAAAAATATATACTTTTCCACATATACGCTCCCTAACTACTTTACAAGATGCATATATGCTTGCTTCTCCACTACAACTCGCGTATATCAGGATTTTTGCCAGAAAATACAAAATGAGGTCGAGTTCCCATGTCACGACAAAAGATCTCCAATACTTGGCCTTCCATATACTAGAAACGTTCCGACTCGGCCCTTCAGTTGCATTCTCGAGGCTATAAGAGAACAATTTCGAGCTATGGAAAAGAGGAGGAAGCATTCAACTTTGAGAGCAAAGTTACTCTGGAGAAATTACTTCATATTGAGTCTGCATCCCTTTGTCCCTCAAGTCTGAACATAGTGTTCAACCCCCACGATTTTTCCTTATCGTCAAGAGGACCTCATTACCTCATTGCTATGAGCTTGCCTTTGGTGGAGGATTGAAGTGGTGGAGACCCAGTTGGAAGGAAATTGGTTTCTTGGTTTTGAACCATGTCGGCACGGAAGTCTGTAATGTTGATACTTCTGTTGATCAATTATTAATAGAAATACTCCTTTCCTGTCCTATCGATATCTTGAAAATATATGATTATTATCCATGGGCATGTTTGTAATGTTTATTAATGGATTGTGTTATCTGATGTGCTAACACATTTTATATATTGTCATTATATACTTACATCCCTTGTTTGTTGAGAACTTCTTGCAGGTGTAAAGTTTTGGGTCAAAGTGCTCAACAGTAGAATGAAATCAAATGATTGGATTGAGGTAGGTTTCTTCCTCGTATTGCACATTAGTTTATATAGCACATGTTGGAATTGAGTTGATTTCTGCAGTCATACCTCTCTGTTGTGGTTTACCCTTGGCCATAGAGATTTTTTCCCTTGTAACAGAATTGGCGACTCCACTGGGGATGGATATTCCTTTTAAGGGTTGAAGTATTTTTCCTTCTTACATTTCTCTTTTTCCTTTGTGTTTATTGTCGTATCATAGTTGGACAGAGTCTGTTCACTATGGGTCTGAGATTTTTAGCCTTTTACCCTTGCCTGGCCTTGTTTTAAAGAATATACTCCCTTTTTTCCCTGACAATTGTGTATACATGCTTGTCGTCATACTACAAGAAGAGTATATACTTCCTTTTCTCTTGAACAGTCACGTATATCACTTCCCCTTGCTTTCTTTCTTGGTTTAGTGGCTGTTGGGTAGGTTTTGAGGATCACTAAGCCTTCTTAGGTCTTTGTGGTGCCTGTTGAGATTATCTGGGATGACAAGAAACCTGTTTGGAGTTGAATTTTTGGGCGGCGTATTTCTCTTTGTTTTCCGTTTTTTATTTTTCCTTGGTTTATGGGATGCCTTCTTAGCTTCTTGATATTCTACTCGAGTGATTGCTTTTATACACAGTAGAAGTTATATATCAAGTCGCTTATCAGTCCATGCATTTTCTCTTTAATACATTGAAAATACAAAAAAAATATAGGTATTTTGCATTGGTTGGTATTTTTGTCTTGGAACCTTTATCATTAGCTGAGCACATTTAGAGAAAGATTGCATTTTACTTATGAGTTGCAGAGTTAAAATTGAGGATTGCACTATTTTTTTATTTTTTATTTTTAGCATATCATTCACTGAAAAGTTAAAGTTAGGATTTGCATTATATCCTTTTTTTTTTTCATGCAGAGTCATAACACCATGAGTTTCATTTCCATACCTCTTTGAGTAATCATGGACAATAAAATTTACACTTTAAACTAAAATTGATTAGTAACGATTTTATTCTTTAGGGTGCACAAACTAGCCTAAGATTTAGTGCCTTGGAATAGGATTTTGTGAGTAAACTTCTCCAAGGCAATTAAATCAACATATGTGTCTGAGACAGGGAGTTGAGAAATCCATTGTATAATTGGTAATATCAGGAGGCTCCACTCACACCATAGTTAAGCATGAGGTCACACGAAGTTTGTTGAAGGGATAACCCCTGGATACTCACCTAGCATCAGAGATATTTCTATGAATTTATTCATATTTGGGGATCTTGCTAATATCCATACCTCTGTGAGAGGTGGTACTTTCAAGGTTTCGGGCTTTACTACCCTACCCATATGGTAATCCAGACTTATGACTGTCCCCCTGTGCATCAGTTATACAGTGGTTGATTAGTTGCTTGACTTAGGTTTCTCATAGGTTACTTGTTGGGGTTATTCTTCTTGTATCCTGACTCAGATAGGGGTCGGACAACACACAACCTTTATGGAGGATTACCTCTCCGAAAGGATCTGACCGACTGGTTGTTAAGCCTACGAGGGAACTTATAACTGGTTCTATTACCTCCAAACTTTACCAGGGAGTCTTAAGTCCCTCCTGGACGAGGCATACCTTCTTTATCAAGAGAGGCCACTCAACCACTTTAGCCCATTTGCATGCATATTGGCCTTTTGACTTTTTGGTATGATCTTTGATTACTAGTTGGCCTTAGGATATATTTTTATTTGTTGAGAGTCATAAGTCATCGTGAAGTAAGACCAGCTTCCTCGCAGGTCCCGTCGGTTATTACAATTACCACCAGTTTTCAAGCTATTGCCTTCTAAAAGCCGTAGAGTTATCAGTAGTGGTACACACACATCCACTTTTCAGACTTGTGATCCCACAAGGATGAGTATTGAGTCTAGTCTTCAGAACATTGGGATTTCATCAACTCCCAATCCCACTATAGTTAATTGCACTCCTTCGACACCTACAACTACTATAGTTGCAGTGCCGGAGGCCTACACCAGTACTATGACTCGGCTTGTAGTCAATGCTTCACCTCTTGCCTCTAACCCTTTTGGCGGTTTTGGCCACTCACCAAGTTACAATTTTCAAACCATCCCCATGGCTACTAGTCCATTTTCTTATTGTATTCCAAGTTTCACTTCACAGTTTTTGACTTTCATCCCAGCTGCTGGCCATAACGCTAGTTGTGGACCTGGGGGAACTACACCTCCTTACACTCCTTTTCCATTTGGTATCTCTCATGTTCCCCAAACGAATCTTAATGTAGGAATTCTCCCCTTCCTTAACCTTAGGTATAATCCTTCTATGGTTGGATGGAACAACCAAGCTGGTGGATAAGTTTTGCCCTGTATCCCTATCCCCTCAGTGCCGAATTCGACCAATACTTTTGGCATAACTAATCCACTTCAATCCTCCGGATTCCCACCTGGAGGAGGTCAGTATTATGTCTTGGCCACCCACCAACCTGGATCTAATCCAGTTGGGGACAGTTTTAACAACCCTCAGTTTGGAGCTAATCCAACTGGGGGCAATTTTCATAACCCTTATCAGAACAATCCTGTTGGAATGATGCCCAATCCTTATTTCATGAATCCACCTGGAGGAGAGTCTTTTAATTCCAAACAAGGTTCTAGTCCTTACCAGAATCCTGGATGGAACACAACTCCTAATACTCAATCTTTTGCAGGAGGATGGGGTCAGGTGTCGCAACCCTGTATTCCCTTTCTGGCCACGCTTAATCTGCCAGATTTTTCTAAACTAATGAACGAATCGATGAGTCATGATCCCACATGGCCCCCTGTCTCCACCAAGCTTCCATCAGACATTCCAAAGTTTGAGGGTAAGAATGGCGAGGACCCTGGTGATCAAGTCACTACTTTTCACCTCTAGTGCTCATCAAATTATTTGAATCACGATTCTATTAGATTACGATTGTTTCAGCACACTCTTATCGGGATTGCGTCACAATGGTATATTGAGCTACTTAGAGAGACATATGGGTCTTTGCAACATTTAGTGCTAGCCTTTCTTAACCATTTTCAACTACCTATTCGTTATGATGTTGTCCTTGAACTTTTGTCAACTTTACGCCAGGGTTCTGACACTCATATTTTGGACCATATCCAGGAATGGCGTAGGATAAGACAGTTAGTTAAGACCACCATACCACTGGCCTTTCTTTTAAAATGGATTTTAAAGTCTTTTCATGCTCCTATTTCAATGGACGTTTCTACTTCCAGGGTCTTCAGCGAGGAAGAGGCCATTTTTAGAGCCCAACAATTCGATTTGATCTATGCTCAGTCTGGGATGTTATACCACCTTCTTTCCGATGCACTGCAGTCGACTCATGATCCTAAACAAAGTCATGGGCCCCATGCCGATGCCATTATGGGGTCCACCAATGTCAAGTTCGCAAACTCAGCAACGAATTCTGCTGGAGGACCAACTTCATCTAGATCCTCCAAACCCACCCACTCGACAGATGTACATTCCATGCAGTCGTCGAAAAACCAAAATGGTGACCAACAACTAGATGCGAATAAACAAAAAGGTATAAATAATCATATAGGTGGGAAGAATAAACCCAAGGACAAGAATAATAATGGAAAATAGAATGATAATGCTGGAGAGGGCACGAAAGAAAAGTGTAAGGTTAAGTTTCCTTGTAAACTTTGTACTGATGATCACCTTACACACTTATGCCCCAAACTTGCGGAGGCTACAAGGCTCTTAAATCTTCCTCCTACTGTTCTTACGAATCCTTTTCCTCACAACCAACACTTAGCCTTGAGTTCTCTAAACACTGGTAATGCGCCTGGTGGGAGTCAAAACCCACCACCACAAGATGGAGATCGTGTTTGTATCAATATGGTCGACGCAAAAATTGATAGAGCCACTTGCTCTCGATATTACGGCTCTTCAAAAGCTAGTACTAGCCTAGAAGCTCCTCCTCCACCCTTGGAGACAAATTTACAGATCGAGAAACCAGAGCCACTGCCTTGTATTCTGAAAGGAGTATTCAAGTGCTCTACCCATAACCCTAATGATAGAGCCACCCAAAACTACTCTATTGTTGAGGATCTGGGCCAAACACCTTGCTCGATGTCTGCTTTGGAGGTACTCCAGACATGTCCATCATAGAGGAATGCCTTACTCTCTACCTTAAAATCTCTATAACCTAGTGGCTCGAAGATCATCAAGTTTGATGTCATGGATGTGAAGCCTCTCTTACCCTACCATGTGGCTTTCCAAATCCACGTGGAATATTCTAAATATACCATCAAACGAGAGGTTGTTGTTGAAGGTGTTTCCACTTGTGTGATATCCTTAGTCTGTTGGAAAGCTATTAGTTCTCCAACCCTTTCAAATTTGTCGACCATGTTGACTGCATTCGATGGTCATTCCATATGCCCTCATGGTATTCTCCCTGCTTTTCCGGTCCAGTTAGGTGGGAAGATGGTAGAGGTGGAAGTAGAGGTAGTTGATGCACCTCTCAATTATAAACTGTTACTAGGTCGGAATTGGACTTATGCTATAGTCGCCATCGTATCATCTATTTTCTGTATGCTTTGTTTTCCTCGTCAGGGGGAGATATTGACGATCGACCAATTATCCTTTGCATACTCTATCCCGAATGCATATGTTGGATTGTCGATCCCTGTGGTCGACAATTCTCAGCCGACAACTGAAAATTTTGGTGTCAGAGTGTATTCTTCCCTCATGGGTACTTTTGACTTCTCAGCACCGAATCACCACATTTACGCCATGCCTAATACGCCCTCTTTAGTAGAGGAGTCCATCCCTTTCCTCACTTCTTATTTTAGTGACCCTTGGACCCTACCTTCTCCGACTTCGTTGATTGAAGTTCAGTCGCATGCTGGCATGGCTATGCCACTATCGGCATCAAAGATTGCATATCAAGTTGTCCTTGACTCTTCTGTCGATCCCGATCCTGTTCCCTCATAGATAGTCGAGGAGGATCCGGTTCTTAGGCCCATGTGGGACACTTTGTTATCTTGTTCACATGATTTCTTAGATGAGACTTTTCCTTTAGACGAAGCCATCCTTGAAGCCATGAATGTTTCAGAGAGACCTTGGGATGATGTGCATCATCGATTTTATTTTCTCCCAAGTCTTGAAAGAATTGAGCAAGATGATTTTAGATATACCCTGAGTGAGATAGTCGGTCATGCTGTAGTTCCACTTGATACACATGGCATCTATGTTGAGGGAATATGGTGAGTATTTCTCCTACCATCGAAATCGATATCTCTCGTACCCCTGGCAGGATCGAAAATGTAAATATAGGTGCATATTGTTTTCCAGAAGAGATTCTGATCTACACCAACCTCTTCAAAGAATTTCGAGACGTATTTGCTTGGTCATATGAAGAGATGTTAGGGATCAACCCCCATATTATCGAAAATGAGATTAGGACTTACCTGGATGCTAAACCAATTTGACAACATCTTAGAGCTGTTAATCCTAGGAAGGCCCCCGCTATTAAGGCAAAGGTAGAGAAGCTACTTAATGCTGTCTTTATCTACCTGGTTCCCTTGACCAAATGGGTATCCAACCCCATTCCCATGAATAAAAATCAAGGAACCATCCACGTGTGTATGGAATTTCACGACCTGAATAAAGCCTGTCCTAAAGATAAATTCCCCACACCTTTCATTGATCAGATTCTCGATGACTCTGCGGGAAGTGAAATATTTTCTTTTATGGATGGATTTTTAGGCTATAACCAAATCTAGATCAAACCCAAAGACCAACATAAGATGACATTCATATGTCCTTGGGGCATGTTTTCATACCGAAAAATGCCTTTCGGCCTGAAAAATGCTAGAGCAACCTTCCAACGAGCCATGAATTTCACTTTTCATGATCTCAAACACATAGTCGAAGCTTACATCGATGATCTTTCTTCTCACTCTCGCAAGAGAGTGGATTATGCTGCGCACCTTCGACTGGTTTTTGAAAGATGTCGCTACTATAGAGTCTGACTCAATCCTCATAAATGCATCTTTTGCGTTAGATCTGGATGTCTCTTAGGGTTCTTAGTCTCTGAGACATGGATCATGGTAGATCCACTTAAGGTTGAGGCAATTCTTCAGTTGCCTCTCCTGCGCATGATTAGATAGCTTCAAGGTTTACATGGGAAAGATAACTTTTTGCGTTGGCTTATTGTGAATTATGCCAATATCACTAAGGGTTTCATGCGCCTATTGAAGAAAGACACCCTATTTATCTGGGATGAGAGAGCCCAACAGTATTTTGATTCTTTAAAGAAAGCCTTGGTATCGGTCCCTCCGATGAAATATCCTGATTACAGTAGAGATTACTTGTTGTATATCGTCGTGTCTAAAGATACCATTGGTATGGTTCTAGTTTAGAAGGATGATGATCTCTGTGAGCACGTCATCTACTATCTCAGTCAAAATTTAGTTGGTCCTGAACATAATTACTCGCACATTGAAAAGCTAGCTTTGGTTTTCGTCCACGCAGTCCAACATTTATGACACTATATATTTCTTTGAAAAACTACTATGGTTGCCAATGTTAATCGATTTCAATACATCCTCACTAGATGTATCATAGGCGGAAAATATAATAAATGGATTGTCATCTTACAAGAATTTGATCTCGACTTTGCTTCGGCCAAGTCCAAGAAATCACTAGTTTTTGCAGAGTTAATATCCGATTTCCCATGATTAGATGAAGATGTTATTCTTGTTGATTCATTCACAGATGAACACATTTTCCTCATCTCGTCGTCTGAATTTTGGTATGGAGATATTGTTTTATATCTTTAAACCTTGATGTTTGCTCAACATCTCTCGTGAGATGATCGACGACGTGTTAGATACCAAGCAAACAAGTATACAATCTTTGGTGATGATTTGTATCATCAAGGAATAGATAGTATATTACAACATTTATTAACTTAGGAGGAAGCCGAGTTAGTCATTACTGATTTCCAAAATGGGGCTTGTGGTGGTCATATATCCGGGCTTGGGACAACCCAAAAAATATTGTGAGCTGGTTACTTCTAGCCCACAATTTTTAAAGATTGTATTGAAGCAGTTAAGAAGTTTCACCCCTGCTAGGTGTTCACTCAAAAAATGCACTTGCACCCAGCCCCTCTTCACCCAGTCATTACCGTCGGTCCCTTCACCAAGTGGGGAGTAGATTTCGTTGATTACAACCCAAATTTGGTTGGGGGGCATCAAAACATTATCGTGGTTGTTGACAGCTTCACCAAGTGGGCCGAAGCCATGCCTACCATGAAATCCGATGGGAATACTACATATTTTTTCATATTCAACCAAATTATTGCCCAGTTCGGTATCCCGAGTGAGAATGTCACTGATCATTGCAGTAATTTTCAAAATGAAATGATGATAGAACTAGCATCTAAATTGGGGTTTAAACATGATCACTCGTCTCTTTATTACCCCCAAGAAAATGGGAAAGTAGAGGCCGTCAATAAGTCTCTCAAGACCATCTTGCAAAAAACTGTTGGTCGGAGCAATTCCAACTGACACATCATGTTATATCCCACACTTTGGGCATACCAAACCTCAATTAAGACTGCCACCATTTTTTCTCCTTTTCAGTTAGTACACAGTGTGGAGTCGATACTTCTCGTTGAATGTGAAATCCCTTCTCTCAAATTGGCAGTTGAGCTCCTACCTCACACTTCGAATTTAGAGCGACACCTTGTACACCTATAGATTCTTAACGAGCAGCGTCAGGATGCCTTTACGGCTATCGAGGCAAACAAGAAACGTGTCAAGGTTTAGTATGATAAGTCTTTCTGTCCCCGGTTGTATGCTGAGGGTGACATGGTCCCCTTGTATGACCAAGCCAAATAACTGATAAGGGTAGGCAAGTTTAAACCCATGTGGAACGATCATTGTTGGACACACCTACCACACTTAGAGGGCGGGGGGGTGAATGAGTGTGGGATCTTTTTCCCAAAACTTTCCTCTTACACAAAAACTCCTTAGTTAACATTCAACATTTTCTCATTACTCATTTTTTTCATTTATAATTGGTTATATGTGAATACATATCAGCAACATATATCAACAACATATCATCAACAAATCATCTCCACAAGGAACACAAAGAACACAAGATGTATGTACAATTTTTCTTTTTATTATG
>JASDQU010229449.1:0-12159 GCA_032191745.1 Picea mariana | reverse complement strand
ATAACTCTCACATCCGAAGTTCGTTTTCAGTGCCTTTTTTTAAAACCGCATAACTTTTCGAGCTCTTTCTATCCAGATCATTAGTTTTAGTTTTTAAATCCATATTATCTGCATATTTAATATGAATTCTACAAGTAATATCTTGCTTACCAACACCAACTACTTCCAATAGAAATCTCATATGGAAGATTTATTAAGAAGTAAAGACTTGTACCAGATTACCTTGGGAAAGTAAAAATCACCCACTGATGATGATAAGAAAGTCAAATGGGATAATAGGAGTGACAAAACACATGGCCTAATCAGAATGTTCATCTCTCCTGATTTAAGATTCCACCTTAAATAAATTGATGACCCCCATGAAGCTCGGGAAAAGATTTAATTTGTGTTTGGTAAACTCAATATTATCCGAGCACAATAGTTAGAAAATCAAGTACTGACCTTAATTCCAAGTGATTTTTCTTGCCTTGAAGACTATCTATCTATGTTTAAAACACTCAAAATGTTATGTGAAGAATGTGGGATAAAAATGGAGGAAGAGCGTTGCATCTATCTTATTCTTTCTAAGCTAGGTAGTGCATATTCTGTGTTTGTATCTACCTTTTATGCCATGAGAGAGGCTCTAGGGAAAGCTTATAAAAAACCTTGTCTTGAGTCCCTTTGTGATGCTTTGATTAGAGAGGAAGATAAACTTATACAACTTGGAGTGATCAACATCGTAGGTATCTCCAACAAAGCCTTAGTTTCCCAATAGAAAGATAAACCCAAGTATCAAAAGAAGCAAAATCCTTTCCACAACAACAAGAAACATAAGGGTCCCAAACCCGCTCAGACAACTTCAGATCCTAATGGTGACAAATGAGGAAAACATAAAAATAAGAAGACTGACAGACATTGCAACTTTTGTGATAAATATGGTCATGATGAGTCCAAATGTTTCAAGAAGATGGCATCTTTAGAAGCAACGATGAAGAAGCACAACATCACTATTGATTCTACTTCTTTTTCTTCTTCCCATGGACATGCACTTTTCGCTTCTGGTTTCTCCTTCAATATAACTTCTAATTCTTCTTCTGATGAGTGGCTTATTGATTCAGGAGCATCTTATCATATGGCTAAGGATAAATACATATTTTCTGGTCTAAATGAATGTAACACCAATAAAATATTTGTTGGTGATGATAGATCTCTTAGTGTTGTAGGATCTGGAATAATTCAAGTAGATAATGGTCATTTCAATGATGTATTATGTGTTCCAAGTCTTTCTTGTAACCTTCTATCTATATATCAAATCACTCATTCTGGTGAAGGTAAAACCATAGATTTTTCACCTCACCAAGTTGTAATCAAGAATCTAAAAGATCCTAATCATGTTCTTGCATTTCCGTTCTAAGACTTTTGTGACCATTGCAACTGGAATTGATAATGATATTACCAGGTTGTACAAGTTTGAAAATTTTGGGTCATCATCTTTTTCATCAGTTTTTGTTTCTCATAGCGATGACTTGAGGAAACTTTGGCATGAGCGGTGTGGTCATCTAAACTATCGCTCATTGTAGCAAGTATATACTCAACAAATGGTGATTGGTCTTCCTTCTATTTCATGCAGAGATGGTGTTTGTGCCAATTGTTCTCGACAAACATCATCATGACAGTTTTGACAAACGTGCCTCTTGGCACACCTCGGGCCCTTTGCAACTTGTTCACAGTGATTTGTGTGGTCCACTTTCTTCTCCTTCTTTTTCTAGGTGCAAGTATTTCTTAACTTTCATTGATGATTTTTCCAGACGTACTTGGGTTTACTTCTTAAAACTTAAGAGTGAAGTTTTTGACAAGTTTTTGGCCTACAAGACCCTTGTAGAAAAGCAATCTAGACATCAAATTCAAAAGTTAAGAACACATAATGGAGACGAATATTTGAACAATAATTTTACAAGTTACTGCACTACACAGGGCATCCAAATGCAACACATTGTTCCATATACACCACAAAAAAATGGTGTTGTTGAGAGAAAGAACCACACATGAAAAGAAATGGCTAATTGTATGATCCAATCTAAGGGATTAAGTCTAAAGTATTGGGCATAAGAAATAAATGTGCAAATTACATAGTCAATCAGACTCCCACGAAGACTCTTAAAAATATAACATCGGAAGAGGCTTGGACTAAAATTAAACCATATGTAAGTCGCTTCCGTGTATTTGGTAGTATAGCATGGGCTCACATTCCTGATGAGAAAATGAAAGCATTGCAACCTAAAAGTGAGAAGTGTATATTTGTTGGTTATTCTGAAGATGTCAAAGGTTATAGACTTCTTCAACCACATTGTAATGAAATTATTATTAGAAGAGATGTTAAATTTGATGAAAATCTCTTGGCCTACGAGCCTAATTCAACGATTATGCCTTCTTCGGCCTGCGAGCCATCTTCGAAGTTTGTGCCTTCTTCTATTCCTATTCTGGTTTTTTCTTCAGATGATGAAAGTGAGGATGAAAATCCACCTCCTCTTTCTCACCTTCTTCCAGATGAGTCCTTTGAACCTGAACCAACACCAGTTCCACCGCTTCCTAGATGGGTCCATTCAACACGAGAAGCAACTGGTGAGCTTGTCGGTGATCAGATCATCATCGAACATGCTCAAAGTTCCAACAAGCCTCTTCTCTTTTGGCTCAAGTTTCAGGGACTCATGATCCAGAGACATTTGCAGAAGCCTTAGGTCATCCATATTGGGATACAACAATGAATAAAGAGTATCGTGCTTTAATGGAAAATGATACTTGGGATCTTGTACCTCTTCCAAAAGGAATAAAACTTGTCAGATGTAAATGGGTCTATAGAACTAAGTATGCATCAGATGGAAGTGTTGAAAGACACACGGCTCAGTTAGTTGCCAAAGGATTTTCCCAGGTTGAAGGAATTGACTATAATGAAGCCTTTGTCCCTGTAGCCAAAATGAATTCCATCCACCTTGTTCTTGCCCTTGCTATCTCACATAAATGGGAGGTCCATCAGATGGATGTTAAATATGCCTTCTTGCATGGAGATTTGAAAGAAGAAATCTACATGGAACATTCTCCTGGCTATGTCCATAATGACTCTAGCCTTGTTTGTTGCCTTAAAAAATCTCTTTATGGTCTTAAGAAAGCTCTCTGAGCTTGGTATGCCAAAATGGACAACTTTCTTATTGACACCGGATTCTCTAGATGTCATTCTGATCCTAATGTCTATACCAAGAAAGTAGGAAGCCATATCATAATCCTTGTCCTTTATGTTGATGAACTTATCCTTACTGGTAGTGACTCAAAACTTTTAAACCATGTGAAAACTAGCTTTAAGAAGAAATTTGAAATGACAGACTTAGGATTTTTTCACTATTTCCTCAGCCTCCAAGTTTTGCAAACCAATGAAGGAACTTTTATTTCCCAGTCTAAGTATGCTTGTGACCTTCTTCGTCGCTTTCACATGGATGATTGTAAACCAACACCTTCTCCCTTCCAGTTTGGAGTCAAGCTTACTTCCACCTGTACTTCTCCTGAAGTTGATACCACCCTGTAGCGTTAGTTAGTTGGTAGCCTCTTATACTTGACTCATACCCGTCCTGATCTTTCCTTTGTTTTTAGTCTTGTTGCTCGGTATGAAAACACTCCATGAAATCCATTGGAAAGTAGCTAAAAGGATAATTCGATATGTCCTTGGTATAGTTAAGTTCGGGATACATTACAGTTAAGAGGGGACTCCTTTATTGGTTGGTTTCACTGATTCAGATTGGGTCGGCGACCCTGATGATCGGAAGTCTACTGCAGGTTATGTTTTTAGCCTTAGTTCAGGACTTGTCACTTGGGCCTGTAAGAAACAATAGGGTATTTCACTTTCTTTAGCAGAAGCAGAGTATCGAGCAATGGTAAATGCAAGTTAGGAAGCTTTGTGGCTTCGACAAATCCTTTTAGAGTTTGGATTTGAGCAACAACATTCGACTAGCCTTTGGTGCGACAATCAGAGTGCCATCAAGCTCGCCAAAAGCCCAATTCAACATCAACGCAACAAGCACATCGAGCTAAACATGCACTTCATCAGAAAGATCATTCATGATCAGGTTATTGAAGTGCTCTTTTTCCCTACAGAAGATCAAGTTTCAGACATTTTCATAAAGTCTCTTACAGAAGCGAAGTTTTCCAAACTTTGATCTATGTTAGGAGTTCAATAAGTTTTCATTAAGGGGGGATAGGCTCTAATGCCTCCTTCCTTCTCCTATTGTGTCAACATTGTAAATCCTTTAATTCTATTCCAAGTTGTTCTTAATAGGGGATGTTAGTATATTTAGACACTTAGGAGTTAGTTAAGATCGACTTGGTCTAATGTGTTGTTAGGTAAAAGTGTGTTTCTTTAGTATGCATTAGTATACCTTTGTAATTAGGAAATCCGACGATCACGATATGTTCTCGACATAGAGTGATCTGACAGTTCATACTCTCCTTGATATTAACAACCATTGATCTGTGGCTTAACACCCAATTATTCTATGATATCTATTTAAATATCATGGAGGGTCATTTGCCGATGATCGATTGTGAGAAACTCTCTTGTAAAATCTCTCTGTAATGTTTTTATGCATTAATAAACTGCTCCAAGTGGCTCTGTTGGCTAGGGCCGTGGATGTTTCCCTGCAGGGGTTTTACCATGTGGAAACATTGGTGTGTTGATCCTTGATTTGGTTATGTGAGGGGTTACTGAAGGTGTTCATCCTTTGTTGGAATACCTGTGTTGTCGAACATGGTATCAGAGCCTGTTTGAAGACTCGCTCCTGTTGTAGATTGAGATCATGAAGCTGAGTTGCCCCATCTCCATTTTTTGTCATTTTCATACATTTTAGGTCTTAGATTACTATTCCATTGCGTATGGAGCGCTCATTTTAGTCAAGAAAAATTTTCGTTTCACTCGAAAATGTTTCTGTTTGCCCAAGATACGACCATTACAATCAGATCCGGAGGTATAAAACTTGACTACACTTTTTTTAAATTTTTGCAGAGTAGTATTTTTGTTTTATTTTGGTTTTGTATTATTTATTTTCGGGTTGCTACTCTTTTAGATCTGCGTATTCTCTTTTGCCTACATCATGTGTGATCTCGGAAAATCAGAAACATATAGGAAAAGGTGCATCTTTCGGGTAAGCTAACCGAGATCTAACCCTTGTTGTCATCGAGAAGTGATTTTTTTTTTGTGTGAAAATGGTATTTTTTTAGCACGCTCTCCAAGACCGTCTTCAACAACAACAACAACAACAACAACAACAACCTCGTCCTAAAAATACAATATGTTTTGCTAGACCATTTGGTTAAAAATTATCTTATTAAGTAAGAGGTCTTCAATTCAAGTCTTCAGTGTTTGTGCCGGTTGTGTTCTCGACAATCATCATCGAGATCGTTTTGAAAAACGTGCCTCTTGGCATGCCTAAGTCCCTTTGCATCTTGTTCACAGTGATTTGTGTGGCCCACTTTCTTCCCCTTCTTTTTCTGGGTGCAAGTATTTCTTAACTTTCATTGATGATTTTTCCAGACGTACTTGGGTTTACTTCTTAAAACTTAAGAGTGAAGTATTTGACAACTTTTTGGCCTATAAGGCCCTTGTAGAAAAGCAATCTGGACATCAAATTCAAAAGTTAAGAACATATAATGGAGGCGAATATGTGAAGAATAATTTTACAAGTTACTGCACTACACAGGGCATCCAAATGCAACAGACTGTTCCATATACACCACGACAAAATGGTGTTGTTGAGAGAAAGAACCGCACATTAAAAAAAATGGCTAATTGTATGATCCAATCTAAGGGATTAAGTCTAAAGTATTGGGCAGAAGAAATAAAATGTGAAATTTACATAGTCAATCACACTCCCACAAAGGATCTTAAAAATATAACACCAGAAGAAGCTTGGACTAAAATTAAACCAGATGTAAGTCACTTCTGTGTATTTGGCAGTATAGCATGGGCTCACATTCCCAATGAGAAAATGAAAGCACTGCAGCCTAAAAGTAAGAAGTTTATATTTGTTGGTTATTTTGAAGATGTCAAAGGTTATAGACTTCTTCAACCACATTGTAATAAAATTATTATTAGAAGAGATGTTAAATTTGATGAAAATCTCTTGGCTTGCGAGCCTAATTCGATGATTGTTCCTTCTTCGACCTTCGAGCCATCTTTGACGTTTGTGCCTTCTTCTGTTCCTATTCTGGTTTCTTCTTCAAATGATGACAGTGAGGATGGAAATCCACCTCCACCTGCTCACCTTCCTCCAAATGAGTCCTTTGAACCTGAACCAACACCAGTTCCACCACTTCCTAGATAGGTCCGTTCAACATGAGAAGTAGTTGGTGGTCTTGTCGATGATCCTTCAGATTAGCATCGAACACGTTCATAGTTTCAACGAGCCTCTTCTCTTTTGGCTCAAGTTTCAGAGACTCATGATCCAGAGACATTTGTAGAAGCTTCAGGTCATCCAGATTGGGATACAACAATGAATGAAGAGTATCATTCTTTAATGGCAAACAATACTTGGGATCTTGTACCTCTTCCAAAAGGAAGAAAACTTGTTAGATGTAAATGGGTCTATAAAACTAAGTATGCATCCGATGGAAGTGTTGAAAGACACACAACTCGGTTAGTTGCCAAAATATTTTCTCAAGTTGAAGGAATTGACTATAATGAAACCTTTTCCCCTGTAGCCAAAATGAATTCCATCCGCCTTGTTCTTGCCCTTTTCGCCTCACATAAATGGGAGGTCCATCAGATGGATGTTAAATCCACCTTCTTGCATGGATATTTGTAAGAAGAAATCTACATGGAACAACCTCCTGGATATGTCCATAATAACTCTAGCCTTGTTTGTCTCCTTAAGAAATCTCTTTATGGTCTTAAGCAAGCTCCCCGAGCTTGGTATGCCAAAATGGACATATTTCTTATTGACACTGGATTCTCTAGATGCCATTCTGATCCTAATGTTTATACCAAGAAAGTAGGAAGCCATCTCATAATCCTTGTCCTTTATGTTTATGACCTTATCCTTATTAGTAGTGACTCAAAACTTTTAAACCATGTGAAAACCAGACTTAAGAAGAAATTTGAGATGACAGACTTAGGATTTTTGCACTATTTCATTGGCCTCCAAGTTTTGCAAACCAATGAAGGAATTTTTCTTTCCCAGTCTAAGTATGCTTGTGGCCTTCTTCGTCACTTTCACATGGATGATTGTAAACTAGCCCCTTCTCCCTTCCAGTCTGGAGTCAAGCTTACTGCCTCCTTTACTTTTCCTGAAGTCTATGCCACCCTGTACCGTCAGTTAGTTGGTAGCCTCTTATACTTGACTCATACCCATCCTGATATTTCCTTTATTATTGGTATTGTTTCCCGATATATGCAAACACCCCATGAAAGCCATTGGAAAGCAGCTAAAAGGATACTTCTCTATGTCTGTGGTACCGTTTATTTCGGGACACATTATAGTTCAGAGGGGACTCCTTTATTGGTTGGTTTCACTGATTCAGATTGGGTCGGTGACCCTGATGATCGGAAGTCTACTGCAGGTTATGTTTACAGCCTTGGTTCAAGATCTGTCACTTGGGCCTGTAAGAAACACCATGCTATTTCACTTTCTTTAGCAGAAGCAGAGTACCGTGCAATGGTAAATGCAAGTCATGAAGCCTTGTGGCTTCGACAGATCCTTTCAGAGTTTGGATTTGAGAAACAAAATACGACCATCCTTTGGTGCGACAATCAGAGTGCCATAAAGATCACCAAAGACCCAGTTCAACATTAGCAGAGGAAGCACATCAAGCTACACATGCACTTCATCAAAAATCTCATTCATAATCAAGTTATTGAAGTGCTCTTTTGCCCTACAGAAGATGAAGTTGCAGAAATTTTCACAAACTGATCCAGATTTTATGAGTAGAACGAAATGACTATGGATTATTAACACGTGCTTAACACAAAATAACAAAGATACAATAAAACTGGTTTTCTATTCAATAAGGAAATAAGCTGAAACTGTAAAATGCAGCGGAAACAAGCTTGTTGGAATGGTGGCGGCTTATCTTTGATAGGAGATGTGACGGCTGCGCTCATTCGCAAGAAGACGATTATAATGAGGCTCTGAAGGAATTTTTACAATAAACAGGAATTCTAAAAACCTAGACATCCAAAAACCTAACCCTAGGAGATGAACCGCTAAAAGTCATGTGGGCCCTGTCTGGGTAAGTTAGTACATCAACTTCCTGGGGTCGTAACTTTTGCATACGATCTCCGTTTTAGGTGTATGATAGCCCGTTGGAAAGGTATCGTCGAGGATATTCATTTTGGGGCTCAATAATTCTTATGAATATCATTGAGAATCTCTATCCAAAAAAACATTCATTTAGGCCCTCAAAATGGCGCCAAAAGTTAAAACTGCTAAAAATAGTAAATTGCCAAAATTGCCAGAAAACTATTTTGAGCTAGTTGGAAAAGGTGGGTGCCCATTGATATCCACCTGGATCAATCCTCCCTCTTAGGAAAAAATGGTCTCCATTACATTGATTTCCCCCATTAGATGAGGAAATTTCTGTTGAATTTGGCCCCGGGTGAGCCACTTGCCTTGGTACAGGAGCTGCCATGCTTTGACGAATCGATACAGATGGATCCTTTGATGTCGAGTGTCCTTGATATGTGTGTCCAAAATATGATCACTAGATTCTTGTTGTATGCATTCGGGGTTGAGCTCTGTTGGTGTTAGCTATTCTGTTACGTTTTAGGTGTCCAATAATGGTGGAAAATAAGGGCGAAGGACATCCACGTTGAACATTGGGTTCATGTCAAGGAAATGAGGAATGTTGAGCTCAAAATAATTTTCCCCTACGACCTTGGTGATGGTGTATGACCCATAACAGAGTGGGAGAAGCTTCCGATGGGGTCCTGTAAGGCATTCTTTCTACAAGTGCAACAAAACTTTGTCACCCACCTGAAACTTATGTGGCACCCGATGTTGATCATGGCACTGCTTGTACTTGTCATTGGACTTCTGTAGGATATCCTGAACCTGTTGGTGGATATGTTGGATACGCTCAATGAACCAGGTGGCTTTGTCAGCTTCAGTTGGAGCAAGAGATGAGTCGGTCGAGGTGACCGCAAGGTGAAGTGCAACATCTATGGGACCCAATGGTTGGAATCCCAACCCCACCTGAAAGGGGCTATTGCCGGTTATGCTATGCAGGGATTGATTGTAGCTATGTTGGAAATAGGGAAGGCTCTCATCCCATGTGAGAGGGTGATTTGAATTATACATGCGAAGGATATGCACAATCATTCGATTTACGACCTCGGTTTGGCCATCTATCTGGGGGTGGAAGGCTTGGTGTCCAGCAGTGACCAGAGAGTCGACCAAAATGTGCTGAGAAATCGACTGTCCCAATCTGAGACAATGGTTTGTGGGATTCCAAAATGTACCCATACTCGTTCAAAGAAGAGCTTGGCAGTGGCCTCTGTTGCAATGTTCTTCTTCCAGGCAACCAGAATCACCATCTTAGAAAAGTGATCAACAACCACAAAAACACAGTCATTTCTCCGCTTGGTGGACAGAAGGCCTGACATGTAGTCCATTGAGATGGATTTCCATGGCCTGTCAGGAGTAGGAAGAGGGGTGTACAGACCTTATTTCTTAGTGGTAGGTTTGGCAATAGCGCAGACAGTGTAGGACCTGATATACTTGCTGACCTCCTGTCGAAGTTTCGACCAGTATAAATGTTTTTGTAGCATCACCACTGTCTTTTCGATGCCGAAGTGTCCTGCCACCCGACTGTAGTGGGCTTCCCAGATCAGCTTCGCTCGCTCACTTGATGGAAGACATATATGGCCTAGATGACACAACAACCCATCCTAAAGATGGAAATTATCGACAACTCTGTTTGCACCCAACATTTGGTAGGTGGTGGAAAAGTCCGGGTCTGTCTCATAGAGTTGGGGCCAGCCAAAGGTCTCATGGCCGCAGGAGTCTAGCACCGTGGTGAGTGCCGCGATTGGCGGTTTGCTGAGGAAATCAACGACGCGATTGGTGCTTCCTATTTTATACTTGATGTTGAGGTGGAATTTCTACAAGTATGTGGACCAATTTTGATGGCGATCATTCTGCAATTTTCCTTGTGTCTGCATGAACTCCAGTGATTATGATCAGTGTGGATGACTGTCTCCTTCCCAAGAATGTAATGTCTCCACTGGCGGTAGGCTTTCACAATGGAGTACATTTCTTTGTCGTAAGTAGGGTACTTACGAACAACGTCTGATAGTGTCTCACTATGATAGGCCACGGGGTGGCCGTGCTGAGTGAGAACGACGCCCACTGCATAGTCTGAAGCATCTGTATCGATCTTAAAGGGCTGTTGCAGGTATGGTAGTGAAAGTACTGGGGTTGATCACAAGCGTTGCTTAAAATCTTACAATGCTTGTTGTTGGAACCGACCCCATGCAAATTTCGCCTTACCACCACCCCTGGTTATTTTTCTGAGGGCCCAAGCAATATGGGAGAATCCCAACACGAACCTGCAATAAAAATTGGCAAGGCACAAGAATCTTTGAAGCTAAGTGAGTGTGGTTGGGGCTGGCCAGTCATGGATGACTTGGATCTTGGATCGATCCACATGTATGCCATGCTGATCAATTATGTATCCCAGGTAATGGACCCTGTCCATGCCGAAGGAGAATTTTTCCAAGTTTTCATTGATCCAAATGGATATCAGTGGCCACCCACCTTTTCCAACTGTCTCAAAACAGTTTTATGACAATTTTGGCAATTTACTATTTTTAGCAGTTTTAACTTCCGGGGCCATTTTGAGGGCCTAAATGAAGGTTTTTTGGGATCGAGCTCCTTAATGATAATTAAAGGCATTGTTGATTCCCCAAAATGAATCTCCTCGATGATACCTTTCCAATGGGCTATCACACGCCTAAAACGAAGATCGTATGCAAAAGTTACGACCCCGGGAAGTTGATGTACTAACTTACCTAAACGGGGCCCACATGACTTTTGGCGCTTCATCTCCCGGGGTTAGGTTTTTGGATGTATAGGGTTTTTGGCATTCCTTCTTATTGTAAAAAGGCTTTCAGAGCCTCATTGTAACCTTCATCTTGCGAATGCGCGCTGCCATCACATCTCTTCTCAGAGATAAGCCACCACCATTCCAGCAAGCTTGTTTCCGTTGCATTTTACAGTTTCAGCTTATTTCATTATTGAATAAAAAACCAGTTTTATTGTATCTTTGTTATTTTGTGTTAATCACCTATTAATAATCTATATTCATTTCGTTCTTCTCATAAAATCCGGATCAGTGGTATCAGAGCGATCTACTCCTTGTCGTCTTAATGCATGTCCCCAACCAGGTCAGAGTACAAAGAGTTGGGTCTTGAGCTTGTTTCTCTTGAGGAAAGAAGCTCTCGCACACCCAAGTGACCTCCCATGGCAAGAGAAAATAAAGATGATGGGACATGAGATCCTTTCAAACTGTTGATTGAGGAAGACCTCATGCAACAGAGGAACGAGATGATGGATAGTTTCACGCAAATCCTTCGACGACTACCAACAGGCGACGCATCTTCTTCGAACGGAGGCACCGCCCCCTTCAAGGTACAAATAAACTTCGATATTCCTATATTTGAAGATCAGATAGAAAAAGATGCTGTAGACAAGTGGTTGAATCTACTAGAAGGGTATTTTTTTGTCCATAACTTTTCGAATAAAGAAAAGATTACTTTTGCGCTCCTCAAAGCCATTCCCCATGTCAAAGATTGGTGGGAAACTTTCTGTGAGCAAAAGGAAATAGAGGAAACCTCATTATTTTCAGTCACGACCACCTAGGAATCCTTCGGGGATGCTATTAAGGAACAATACTACCTTGTCGGAAGTTATGACGACCTGTATACCAAATGGACCACATTGCGGCAAGAAAGAGACCAAGTAGTGCCAAATTTCACAAATATCTTCCATACCTTGCACACCAAGTTGGGTATCAAAGATTTAGAGCGACATCTATTGCTCAAGTATCACGGTGCTCTGCATAGATACATCTAGACCAAAATGGAATTTCTGGACATCTCATCCTTGGGCGCGGCCTACCGATATGCCATCAAAATCGAGAAGA
>JASDQU010229447.1:0-12662 GCA_032191745.1 Picea mariana | reverse complement strand
GGGCCACCCTGAGGCTAGCCAAGGAGATTTGGAGAATCAACCAGTCTTGTGAGGTATTGACAAAATCCAGGGGGAATGTACAACCTTTGTGAGTCAAACCAAAAGTCAGGACGAACGAGATGCTATGTGAGTCTATGGCAAAATTCAGGGGGAACGTACAACCTCTGTGAGCATAGAAAGTCTAGTGCAAAAGTCATGGGGAACATACAACCACTGTGAGCATAGACAAACTAGTGCAAAAGTCAAGGGGAACGTACAACCTTTGTGAGCATACATAGTCTAGTGCAAAAGTCATGGGGAACATACAACCACTGTGAGCATAGACAAACTAGTGCAAAAGTCAGGGGGAACGTACAACCTATGTGAGACTAGTCAAGCCTTGTGAGACATGATAAAAATTCAAGGCACCTAGCAAAAATTAGGTTGAATATAAAATTCCTATGAGACAGAAACAAATGATATTCCTAATATTTCAAATGATATAAATGTATTGATCTAGTGCGTTGGCACGTGTAACATTATCCACCATGAAGAGAATTTTGAATTTCCTTATAAAGAGTCAAGTTGCAACTGAAGTCTCAAGTCTAGTTCTATTTTTTAACTAAAGTGTAATGCTGAGTTGTAACTGAAGTCTTAAGTCTAGTTCTATTTTCGAACTAAAGTGAAATGTTGAGTTGCAACTGAAGTATCAAGTCTAGTTCTACTTTCGAACTAAAGTGTAATGCTGAGTTGTAACTGAAGTCTCAAGTCTAGTTCTATTTTTGAACTAAAGTGTAATGTTGAGTTGTAACTGAAGTCTCAAGTCTAGTTCTATTTTTGAACTAAAGTATACCAGTCTCAAGTCTAGTTCTATTTTCGAACTAAAGTGTAAAGCTGAGTTGAAACTGAAGTCTCAAGTCTAGTTCTATTTTCGAACTAAAGTATACTAGTCTCAAGTCTAGTTCTAAGTTTGAAATAAAGTATGAAGCTGAGTTATGATTAAAGCATGCAAACAAGTTACTATTTCAAGCCTCTCCTCTTCTCCTCTTTAGCCTATATAAGTAGAGGTCAACCCATCTCTTCAACATAGTTTTTATATGCAAGTTAAGGGAGAAGCAATAGAGGAGCATATCAGTGATAAAGAGGTAGCATACCAAAGCAGCGTATCAATGTTGTATATCAGCAATAGAGGCTTCCTATCATAGGCATATATCAGTAACATATTAGGGGTGTATATCAACAATAGAGGCAGCATATCAGAGGTGTATTTCAGCAAGCTCTCTTAGGTCTTTGTCAGGTCAGAGTCATCATGGCAAGCTCTTTAAGAGCAGAACATTCATGGTGGATATTTGTAAGTGATCTTACATTATTAATGCAATAAAGGAATATCGTTTGCTGGGGTTTTTCTCCCTGTATAGGGTTTCCCCAGGGTATATGTGTTTTTTATGTTCATGCTTACTTATCTACATAGTTATTGTTGTTCGGCTATGATTTGGTATTGTTGAAGTGTATTAAGCTGGAATCAAAGAGTTGAAGAAAATAAAAGAATTAATCTGCATAAGAAATCAAGCTCATAATTTAACAACTGGTACCTCCCAGCCAATGCTAAGGGTACTCTTCTCCCCCCTTAGCCTCCTGATCTGCAAAGGGGCCATGCACAACACAACTAGAATACTCTAGCTCCCAGCTCAACTCACAAGGCTGAGCTGCCACTCTCTTTCTCGAGCTGGGTATCCCAACTCTCACAAGTAAAATCAGTCAAGAAATTCTAGCAGCATAACTTTATGCATACCAGTCATGATCCATTCTTCTTCTCAGTCATTACTTTTATAGAATTTTTTTTTGTGACCACTTGTCATTTGCACGTTCAAATCATTTTATTAAAAATTAATTAGGAATTACTCCCCCCATACACTTGTCACATGTTCCCTTAGTTGCACCAATAAATCCACTTATTTAATTTAATTAAATGTCAATTTCCCTCACCCATCCTAAAAGTGCTTCTAAAATTACCCGTAGTTGTCCCTTTATTCCCTCTATTTCCATTTTAATGACTGATGCCTTTCTAAAACTTAGCTGTGTTTAATTTAGGAAAGTTATTTAGTTAGACTAGAACATTCCTTTATATGCTTCCACATTCCTTTTTACATTCATTTCCTTTCTTATCTTAGTTCCAATTTAGCATTTCTTGCACATAATCATGTAATTAAATATTTAGATAAAATATTTCTCCTTTTTAATTATTAACTTGATTTTTCTTCATCCCCCTTTTATTTAATTTATTAATTAGTTTTAGTCTTCTTACCCAATTTAGACTTAGGCTTAAAATTTTAAAAACTAGGCTTAGAATTTTTAAGGATATTTTTATAATAAAATTACCCAATTATTATTTATTTTTAAGTCAAAAAATTGTCAAAACCAATTATTGTTTTCTAGTCAACTAGGTTCATTGACTTACCTTTATTAAAAATCACGACGTTCCCTTCAAGATGCACTATGTGCTCCAAGGGTGCCACTCACCGTTATTCAAGTTTTATTTATGCGACTTGCCCTTCAAGACGCGCTACATGCTCCAAGGGTACCACTTGTCTTTGACTGATTTTGGTAGTTGTCCAACCCTTGGAGTCAATACTCCATCAGACGACCTTTTTAGAGACTAAGGGCCTCTAAGGAATAAGGACCATGCCTTATTGTGCGCCCTTTAGAATCTTCGTGAGTGACTGTGTCCGTCTACCCTCACAGGATCGTGGATCTTGCGAACTAGGTAAGAGTTAACCTACAATTCGAGCCATGACGGGAGTGATAGTAGGTTGTGGCAGGTCTATTGCCACACCTCTGCCTCAATATCTGGTTTTTGTGCATGGCCCCTTTAATCCTTATGTGAGTCTGATTAGAAAGCAATCATCAGCCTGCATCCATCAACGAAACATTGTCAATGATCCATAAGCAACATCATAATATACCCGATCATATGTAACGTATGCATAAATAGAAATACCCAAACCATATATAGTCCACTCCCTGACTCGATCCAGATTCCATGGAGGTCCATTGATGCTATCGAAATCCTCAATATGTCGAGTGTCATGCACACTCAAGAGAAACCCGTCAATAGCACCTTTATATACATATATATCAAATAACATAGCATCATAATCAAACAAGATCATCATCTAAATCTATAAGAGAAACAGACAACCATATACAAAATTGGATCACTTGCACGCAAGTGTCCTCAAAGAATAATTCAAACCATGTGCACGCAAGAGAGAGATGTTACAACATGACACTTGCAAAACATGATGTTGTATTATATGATTCTCTTAAAAAGGAATGCATAGTATTAAGTGAGCTCTATCAATGTGGAAGTTRTTTTCCACGTCCTCTCAAAAGCATGCATGTAATATATGCTTGCACTCAGAAAATGAGCATATTTCCACTTGAGTATGGCACAAAAGCACTGAAAGAACTCAAAACTAGGTATATCTCTTGTGTGGATATCCTTCATATGTTGTGCAAATTTAACAYGTATAATGATCCCTAGCACRCCAATTTCTACAAATTAACCAACTGGAAAAGTTAAAAAAATAATTGTTTTAGAGTTTCAATTCCTCCATGAATATCCATTTCCATATATCATTCAATAACATATAGTACTAAAAACCATAATGGAACCACAATTGTTTAAATCATTCTAGTTTCTTAGTCTTCTAAGTATCAGAGAATTACATTGATTTGAAATTTTGTTTCTGCAGCAATGGGAGCTTCAACACTACCATCCTCCAATGCACAGAGATTTGAAAACCAATAAAAATAAAAATGTCACAATTAGAAAACCCACAGTGAACTATCAAACAATAAACTCGTAGTCATGAAGAAAAAGACTAAGACCTTGATATTCAACGGAAATGATTCAAAGGAAAATGGCATTACAAATCGACCTCCTATGAACTAAGCCAACAAGTAATTATGTTGACCACCCAAAGAGAAAGAGCTATCTACCCTTGTCCACATACGGACTGTACGATCAACATACAACCACAAGGTTGAGAGAGAATGACCTAGGCATGGAACAAATCAATCCAACAAATAATAATTTGACCCAACAATTAGAAATTCAACCCACAAATGAAATTTGACCCAACGATTGAAAATCCAACCCATCAATTGAATTAAAAGGCTAGACAATTAATTGGCAGTCTAGGGAGAAAGGGGAAACTCACTCCAAACCCATACATCCATGTACAACATGTACAATGATGAATTCAACCTCACCTCTACAAATTCTACCTAAGGCAAGGTGGAATCGGCCCAAGGAATGAGAAATCCGAATGAGGGAGAGAATTACACTCTGGAGAAGTGAGAAATTCACCCAACAACCATATTAAACCAATTTAATAACTCCTACAAGATTTCAATAGCCAAATAATTGTGTCCACTGATCTCCAATATCAAAAACCAACCGATAGTGGGGAAATGAGAGTTGCTAGGATATCCATTTACTCATAAACTACAACAAGTGTGAATGAAAACTTCAACACTACAGAGATAAATCAAATATTAGCTCACTAACGAACACAACAACCAATAAAATTTGTAGAGCATCCATTAAAATGAACAAAGTATATAAATTAAAATGCATGGAGATATTATTTACCCTGGAACCCAAATGGGAAAACCAGCTTTGAATGGAGCTCAATATTTCATTTGGCTATCTCTGGTTATAATGTTGTTCATCCTTCTACCCTTGGCCAAAAAAGACCCTTTGGGAGTGAAATTACATGAAGAAATAGGGAGAGGTGAGGTAATGGGAAGGCCAACATGATGACCATTCGTTTCCCTTTCCTCATCCTATTGTATCCTATATATATTTTTTTTCTTTTTATTTAATTTTCATTTTTCTCTCACATTCACTTTGTCTTATTCAACTTTACGTTTATGTGCATTTTACATAGTTTATATAACCTTCATAAATTTTCAAATTGTCTTGGAGGTATTGAGTCTTACCCATCCATCGATTGGATCAATTTCATATCACTCGCAACATTAAGAGAGGAGTGGAGTGATTTTGATAGACTTTTCTTCTCCAAATAATGATAGGTGAAGCATGGATATATATGCAATATGAATATTGCACAAATATGTTGAAGATGAAAATGAAAAATATGTAGATGAAGACTTCCAAGTATGTGAATGAATGTTAGGAATATGAATTTAAGTATATGGATTTAGTGATGTATTATTATCTCTAGCTGATATTTGTAGCTATGTGTAGGATTTAGTGATGTATTATTATCTCTAGCTGATATTTGTAGCTATGTGTAGTAACAAGTGTAATGTAATGGTGAATGAATCTTGAATGTATTTGATATGGTGTGTTCTAGTTGCAAGAAAATTATTTACATGGATTTTATCTCCTAGTCATTCTTTGATGAGAGATTTTTTCAAGAAAGTGATGCATAAGATCTCATATTGGTAGGCACATACGATGTATGATTGAGACACATACATCTTATATCTAGACTATTTTCTTAGATATCCAACGAGTACCATGGTTGAGTACAGAGGTGTCTTGGAAGATGGAATATGTTCATAGTATTAGTATTTATAGTCGGGTTCATTTTAAGTCCCAAAATATAAGAATTTCCTAGTGAATATGTTTGGTATCAATGTTCAGTTGAAACTTATGGTTGGTTCCCAATGGATACATTGTTCAAGATAATTGTTCTAAAAGAGAATATTAATGGAGGATATTGGACACTATGGTTGACAGATTGAAGCAATATGCTTGGGTGAATAACCATTGGTTATTATAGCATTGAAAGATGCAATGCAACCACATTGTTCTCAATAGAGAACTAAGTGTCAATGGAAAAGATGATTGTTGGGTATGTGTTATATTCTTTGCACGACTAGCTCCAGTGTTTGCTATGTTGTGTTGGGAACGTAGGGAGGTTTGAGGGGTGGTGCTAGGCCCCCTCTTTGGGGGTAGAAGGGGTGAGATATCCTCCCTGCATGGGGGTTCAGGGGAAGTGCCCCTGAATTGTTTTTTTCCTCAGGAAATGTGTCTCCTTTTTTTTTCCTCGATTTTCATGTCCATTGTTGGGAAGTTTTTCGTCGATGGTTTTCTATTTCCAGTCAAGGAATTAGGGTTGTTGACTAATCCAGGTCATTGGATTAGGGTTTTGGATGTCATTGGATCCTATATGTATATTTTATTGTAAACAGTGTATGTGTGAATGAATATAGAATATATGTTGGTTTTCCCCGTTTGGGTTTCTAAGGGGGGGAATCTCTGTGTAATGTGTGTATTTTACATTGTATATTTTATGTTCTTTTACTGAAAATATGTTTGCGTAAATTATTGTACAAAGTTAAAATATACATTTGGTATCAAAGAAATTATTAGCTTCAGGGGGACACCTTTGTGGTCAAGGGTTTGGCTTGGGACTGTGATAAGCCTTGTTACAGTGGGAGATTTGTGGTATTGATTCTTCAGGTGAAGAGAAATGGCAAGGAGTTTGAAAATGTGTATCGAGAAGTTTAATGGGAAACTTTTTGAGCTATGGAAGCTGAAGATGGAATATCTATTGGTGGACAAATATCAGTAGATCATGGTGGATCCAGGTACTACACCTATAAGAACTTCAGTATATGACTAGAAAAAGTTGGATCGAAAGGCGAAGAACACAATATGATTGTGTCTCTCAAATTCAGTGTTACTGAATGTGTTAGAGGAATCTACATTCAAGGATTTATGGGATAATTTGGGGAGGTTGTATCAATCTAAGTCCCTAGTAAATAAACTATTCTTTAGAAAGAAGTTATATAATATGAGGATGAGAGATGGAGACTCAGTGCGAGAGCAGATGAACACCTTCAATATTGTGGTAAGTCAGTTAGTATCTGTTGAGATTAAAATTTTAGATGAAGATAAGTGTATCAGTTTATTTTTCTCTTTACTAGACTTGTGGGATAGTCTGGTTGTGTCCATAGGTAGTAATACAATTTCCTTGAAGTTTTATGAAGTGGTCTCATCCTTGTTGTCAAAGGAGATGAGATGGAAGAACATGGAAGGACAGAGCATAGATGCACTATTTGCAAGAGGACACTCCCAATAAAGAAATAGATCTAAGTCCTCAAGTGGGATATCTAAGTCTAAGGGTATCTCTAAGTCTCCCGAAAAGCTTGTAAACGTATGTTGGAGATGTGGAAAAGAAGGGCACTACAAGAAGTAGTGTAAATCCAAAGTTGAGTAAACTAATGGATTTGAAGAAGCTCCTTCTACAGAAGAAAAGACCTCCGAGGAATAAGGAGGGGATGTGTACTTGGCTTCTTCAAGAACAAATGCAGATCATGAGGCATGGTTGGTTGACTCAGGTGAATCCTTTCATATGAGTCCCCATAGAGAGTGGTTCTGTGAATATGAAAGGTATGATGGAGGTAATGTTTCCTAGGTGATAACTGAACAACTAGAATCATAGGACGAGGAAAATTCAAGTTGAGGCTCATAGATGGAAGGATTAGAACACTACCTGGTATTCTTCACATCCCAGGATTGGCCAGAAATTTTATTTATGTAAGAAAAATGGACGATGCAGGGGTAAAAACAATATTTGAAAAGGAAACCTGCAGGATGGTTCGAGGAACAATGGTGATGTTGAAGGGAGTTTGGTTTGGAACTCTATATAAGCTGCAAGGAAGCACTATTAGTGATGGGTGTAATAGTTCCATTTTTCCTGATATTGGAGTTGAATAAGAAAGAAATCCTACATTCTCTAGAGAAAAGGTTATGTTGTGGCATCAAAGACTGGGGCATATCGAAGAGAAGGGTCTTCAACTACTACACGGTAAATGTATGGTTGAAAGTGTGTCTAAATTCTCTCTGGATTTTGATTTATGTGAACATTGTGTATATGGGAAGCAGAATCGGGTAATATTCCCCTCTAGTGCAATGAGGGCAGAAGGAATTTTATAGCTAGTTCACAGTGATGTGTTTGGACCTGTGTTGGTTCCATCATTGGGAAAATATGTGTACTCTGTCTCATTTATAGATGACTTCTTGAGTAATACTTGGATATATTTTCTCAGGAAGAAATCTGAAGTCTTTTTCAGGTTTAAAGAGTTTAAGGCTCTTGTTGAGAATCAAATAGAGAAAATAATTAAGGTGTTGATGATAGATAATGGTGGAGAGTTATGCGGGAATGAATTTGAATAATTTTGTAAGAAGTGTGGTATAGAAATGAATAAGACCAATCCATATACACCTCAGCACAATGGAGTTGCAGAAAGGATGAACAACACATTGATGGAAAAATCAAGGTGCATGCTCAGTGGTGTCAGCTTAGGAAAAGAATTATGGGCAGAGGAAGTGGGTACTACATGTTACCTGGTCAACAAATCACCCTCATTAGTAGTGGATGACAAGACTCTAAGAGGTACGGACTGGTAAGAAACCGTCTCTCACGCATCTCAAGGTATTTGGTTGTGAGGCCTATGTTCATGTTCCAAAGTAAAACATGAGTAAGCTAGATAAGAAGGTTGAAAAGTGTATCTTTATTGGGTATAAATATGGTCTTAAAGATTATAATCTTTGGAACCCATAAACTAAGAAGGTTATGTATAGCCGAGATGTGGTATTTAGAGAAATAAAAGATGTTGTCAAACATGATGTCCTACCAAGTAAGGAAAAACTAGAGAAAATGGATTTTGATTTAAAGGATGATGAATCAGACTCTATAGAAGAACAATAACCAAAACAAGAATATCCCCATACTCCAGTATTGAGGAGATCGGTTCAAGAATGAAGGAAACCAAAAAGGTATACTTCACCTGATTTTCATTCAATTTTTTCTTTTTTTATTACTGATGATGATCCTAGAACTGTCACGGAGGAAGTGGATTCAAAGGATGGAAAACTCTGGAGAAAGGCCATGGATGAAGAAATGACAGCCTTGTATAAGAATGAGGCTTGGGATCTAGTGGAGTTTTCGACTAGAAGAAATCCCATTGGTAAAAAATGGGTATTTAAAAAGAATTTGAATGCAAAAGGAAAAGTGGAGAAATACAAAGCTCGGTTAGTAGCAATGGGTTATTACCAAGTTGAGGGAATTAATTTTGGTGAGATTTGTTTCTCTTGTTTCCAAGTTAACTTCTATTATATTTATGTTATATGTTTTTATTGCATTTGATTTTGAAGTGGAACATATGGATGTGAAGATAACATTCCTACATGGGGATCTGGAAGAAGAAATCTATATGAAGTAGCCAGAAGGCTTTGTTGTGAAGGGAAAGAAGGAATTGGTATGCAAGATAAAAAATTCCTTGTATGGTTTAAAAAAATCACCAAGGATGTGGTGTCAAAAATTTGATAGTTATATGTTGGGAATTGGCTCCACAAGAAGCAAAGAGAATCACTGTGTTTATTTTAAATTAATTGGTGATCATTTGATTTATTTGGTCTTGTATGTGGATGACATGTTGCTGATAGGAAAAAACAAGGAGATTATCCAGGATGTGAAAACTCAATTGTCCTCTAAATTTGACATGAAGGATCTCGATGTTGCAAATTTCATTTTGGGAATGAAAATTAAAAGAGATCAGGAAAAGAGGAAACTCTGGTTAAATCATAGAAAATGTGTCRAGACAATATTGCAAAGGTTTAATATGMAAAAATGTAAATCGGTCAAGGTCCCTATTCYTATTGSTGTAACGTTATCTGCAGATCAATATCCCAAGACACAGGAASAGGAGGAGGACATGTCTCGTGTTCCATATGCAAGTGCAGTTGGAAGTTTGATGTATACAATGATMTATACTAGACCAAACATTGCACATGTAGTGGGAGTTTTGAGCARGTATATGTCAAAACCARGGAAGGAGCATTGGATAGTAGTAAAGAGGGTTTTCAGGTATTTGCATGGAACTGCTAGCTATGTATTTTTCTACCAAGGAAGACCAAGATTGGATAGAGTGTTGGACATACATGGCTTTGTGGATGCATACAGGGCTAGAGATATGGATCGTAGGAGAYAAACTAGCGGGTATGTGTTTAACCTGTTTGGAGGAGCAATTAGTTGGATGAGAAAAAGGCAGTTTGTAGTGTCACTTTCAACTTTAGAAGTTGAATACATGGAAGRCACTGATGAAATCAAGGAAGCAATATGGTTACAAAGATTGTGTTCAGGTATTGGGTTGGTACAACAATCTATAAGGATAGATTGTGATAGTCAGATTGAATTTTTTATGGCGAAGAACCCAACTTATCATTCAAAGACAAAGAATATTGATGTTGAATATCACTTTGTGAGAGACATGGTTGAAGAAAATAAAGGGTTGTTGATGAAGGTTGACATTTGAATAATTTTTTAGTTTCATTAACAAAATCTGTGAGAACTGAGAAGTTCTCTTGGTGTAGAGGATCTATGGGCATTGTTGCCATGGATTGTTGATTATGTAACCCTGTAACCCCCTGTATGTAAAGAAAACAACAAGTGGTATAATGTTGGGTATGTGTTATATTATTTGTCCATATGATTATATTATTTTTTTACCTTGGGAAACGTGTCTCCTTTTTTTTCCTCGATTTTCAGGTCGCCTTGATTTTCATGTCCATTGTTGGGCGGTTTTTCGACACATGGTTTTTCATCAATGTTTTTTTATTTATAGTTAAGGAATTAGGATTGTTAATTAATCCAGGTCATTGGATTAGGGTTTTGGATGCCACTGTTGGCTCCTATATGTATATTGTATTGTAAACAATGTATGATGTGAATGAATATAGAATATATGTTGGTTTTCCCAGTTTGGGATTCCAGGGGAAAAATCTTTGTATAATGTGTGTATTTTCCATTGTATATTTTATGTTCTTTTACTGAAAATCTATTTGCAGTAAATTGTTGTACAAAGTTAAAATATACAATAATTATGAAGTGGAATGATGAGATTACATCAGAGAAAGGAAATGATGTTGTTTTGGATGTAGTAAAGAGTTTTCAAAGTTTAATCCAAATGATGATGCGGATAGTTTTGGTGGTAGCATTAGAAATCATTAGAGATTGTTTGATGATGGACAAAGAAAGTAAAGTTTATGTGTTGTGTTTAATAAAAGCATTGATTTTATGGAAATATAAATCACACCTAGTATTTGTAACAAGTCTAGAATTGTATGTATTAGTACTTTGACAACTTTTGAGCTTATATCTTGTTGGAGTCAATACTTAGAAGTAGTGACATGATAACTAGACAACATTGTAAAAGCTTGTACCTAGTGCCTCCATGGGATGGATTGTATAAATGGCATTTACTTGTATGTATGTATGTAACATATAAAGGGCATATTGATGTAAGACGTGTGTAGGCATCTATACCCCTTGTCCACATGTCCTTGATAATTTGGATAATTGTTTTATATAGTGCAAAAAAATTGTTGTGGAGTTGTTAACACTCGTAGGAGTACATTTTATGTTAGCGAAATGCACTATGAGTTTATCATGTTTGTTGTAAACTCTAGGAGGTTTGATATTCCTAGAAACTTAAAGTTTTCTGTACATTGAAGTTCATCAAAAAGTAGTAAAAACCCTATTATTCCATTATTGAATACGTAATATCAACTACTATTTCTATTAATTTATTAATTTATTAATTTATTAATTTATCCATTTCTATATGTTATCTTTTCTCTCTCCTTTAACCATTACTAGTCATTCTTCTTCTATRTATAAAAKCCTCATCATTGTTTTCCAATCATATTAACTTCTTATGTCTCTTATGATGGGTGGAGTGTCCACTCGAAACGTTGGACATTTTGAAATCTCACACAGTTTTATCAAAAAWAAATATTTACTAAAATGAACTATGCACTTGAAGGACATCCTACTAGACTAACAATTACAATGGTTATGTACCCTTGTAGTCCAATGGATGTTTGTTCCTTTATATGGAAATTCATAGTTTGATTATGGAATTACAAGATGAAAATACTAGGTTGGACTAGATATAGACCTTATTGATCATGAGGTTTTTCAAATGAAAAATGATAATAAATACATAGCTAACATTGATTAATACAAGACAAGTATTCATTAAGGTAGAGTGTTGAAATTATTATCCCCTCCTTATGTTATGGAATAATATGTGAAGGTTTTCTTTTTTAATGTATTGATCATTTTGATGTAGATTTTGTCTCTAAGTAGGTGGTCTTGTTTTGATTTTTAGCAAATTGTTAGATCTAGTTTTATCTTAGAGACTCTCACCAACTAGGGTTGGTGACATATTCTCTCAACAAGTTGTTAGTGCACTATTGAAACAAACAATAGTGAAATTCGGTCAAAATGGATGTTAATCATCATCATCATCATATACATTGTTGAATAAATAGCTCAACATAATTTTGGTATCAAAACCTTATCTACTTTGTGGGTTCTCTATATCATTCACCAACACCACTAGTGGGCATTATAGTTAACGTAACAAATGAGTCTGAGTATCAAAATATGTTTGATGGAATTTTTTTTCATTGCATAATTTGAATATATCTGTTTTTACTCTGAAAGGCGCTTTTTATAGCCCAGTATGAGGGAGATGTGTAAGTCCTTCAATGTTTTATATGGAGTTAAAAGAAATATTAGTAAGAAGTAAATAATTGAATATATATATATATATATATATATATATATATATAT
>JASDQU010229445.1:0-17169 GCA_032191745.1 Picea mariana | reverse complement strand
TTTAGTTGGCCAATGGATCCATTAAACTTGTCAGGTCATTTCATTCCAAATGACTTGGGTTATTTAGATAACCCCGGTCTGGATTTGACCTTCCTATTGACGGTGTGTCACTTACACCCATCAACACATACTCAACCTGTATATCTATCAGAGCTTGTTTCATCCATAGAATCTGTGTACAACATCATGTTGCTACAAAATACTCTTCTTCGATTATAGATAAAGATATTAATGATTGCTTCTTGCTTACCCAAGATACTAAACACTCACCCAAGTAGAATGCTTATCCACAACCTACCCAATCTACATATGTGTAGGAAATAAGTGATAGATCCTTTCCTTTTGGATACCATAATCCAAACTCTTTTGTTCTTTTGAGATATCTGAAAGTCCTCTTCATTGCTAAGATGTGTGATTCCTTTGGTGTTGCTTGAAATTATGCCACCTGTCCAACTGTCTGCATTACATATGGTTTGGATGTTGTCACATATAGTAAGATACCAATCATTGACCTACATTTCCTTTGGTATGTAGGCTTTGAATCATCATATTTTCTCAACTTGCAACTGCTTTGCATAGGAGTAGTAACTAGTTTTCAATATTCCATTCCAAACCTCTATATCATTTCTCTGATATACTTAGCTTGAGAAATAAAAATTTCTCGGTTTCTTTGATGTATTTGAAGACCGAGAAAGAAGGATAGTTCTCCAAGGAACGACATTTCAAATTCATTTTGCATATCCTTTGCAAATTGTTGGCTTAACCTGTCATCATTACTTCCAAAAATAATATCATCAACATAAACTTCAATTAATAAAATACTATCTTGAGTTACCTTGATGTAGAGGTTGTTGTTTGCACTTCCTTTTCTGAAACCTTTCTACTGTAGATATTTATCAAGTCTAGAGTACCATATTCTAGGAGCTTGTTTTATACCATGCAAGGCCTTCTTTAATTTACACACATAATCTGTGTTCTCATCCACCCGTTTCATCAATTGTTACATTGATGCTTTCCACAACATTGTTCAACCTCATATTGTAACAATTATATGCTTCCCTTGTACTTGAGTAACCAACAAGTACTCCTTTGTCCACACGAGAGTCAAACTTTCCAATTCTACCATCTTCTCTTTTGATGTAGCATTTGCTTCCAAATACTTTGAAGTGCTTCACATTTGTTGGTCTTCCTTTCCATATCTATTAGGGAGTTTTGTCATGAGAATTACTCTGATTTGAATGTGAATTGTTGTATGCACTACACATGTCCAACAAATATTTGTCAATTTGGAATCCATTAGCATTGTTCGATTCATTTCTTGTACTGTCACGTTCTTTCCTTCAACAATTCCATTCTGTTGAGGTGTCCTTGCAACGAAGAATTTTATTTTTATTCCATGTTTGTTGCAGTAGTCCATAAATTACTTTGAAGTGAACTCTCCTCCATTATCATATCTCAAATATTTGATTTTTTAATCCATTTCATTTTCAACCATCTCCTTGTAGACTTTGAAGTTTTCAAAAGCTTTTGACTTATTCGTGAGAAAGCAAACTGCAGTCATTCTTGTGTAATCATCAAATAATAACATAAAATATTTATCACCTTTTAACCCCTTTGTTGTATTTGGTCCAACTAGATCAGTATGCACAATTTCCAGTGGTCTTGTCATTGAATATTCTCGTGATTTGAACCTAGTCTTCATTTTCTTTACTTGTTGACAATGTTTGCATAAAGTGTTGGTTGGTTTCATGATCTAGGGAATTTCTCTAACTTCTTCCTTTCTGCTCACTTTGATAAGGTTATTAAAGTGTATGTGACTCATTCTTCTGTTCCATAGACAAATTTCATCTTCCTTACCTAGACAACACTTTACATATCCAATTTCACTTAATGCATATATGTTACTTGAAGTTCTTGTAGCTGCTGCAATCAATTTTCTTGAACCTTCTTTTCTCATCTCACACTTATGTGAATCAAAAGTAATTTTATGACATTGGTAACACATTTGGCTTGCAATTAGAAGATTATGTTTCATATCTTCTACTAGTAGAACATTTTTTTCCTTGGTATTCTTGTTTCCAATTCTGACTGTGCCTTTTCCAATGATTTTAGCTAAATCATCATTTTTTAAGGAGGCTGATCCATCTATTTCCTTTATTAATGTAAGAAACACGTCTTTATCACTTGTCATGTATTTTGAGCATCCATTGTCAAAATACCAACCATGTTTCTTCTGCTTAGCTTGTAGAGCGAGTGTGCATTGTTCATTGCGATATTGATTTTGCTTTCTTATCCATGTTCTCTTTTGAGGTTATTGTATGTGATTATTTTTTTTCTGTTGTGGTTCTCTATGAGGGACTATCATTCTACAATCTTTGACCATGTGTCCAAAGTTGTTGCACTTGTGTCCTTCCACTTCAATTCTCAATGATTCAAACATGTTGTAGCTTCTTCTATGTGTTTCAATAAGCCTTCTTGAATAACCATTTTGCGTATGACTTTCAAAGTTGTTTATGTTCCTCCTATTAGATTTGCAATTTATAGCTTTATGTCCAAAATTATTGCAAGCATAACATAAACCAAAAAATACAGAGTGATACCTAGAATTTGAAGATATTCTGAAAGGAGTTACTCTTATGAATCCTTCTTCTTCCTGATACCTATTTGTTTATGTCAGTCGTTGATTATGAATTATGAATCTTCTTGGTGAAGAAGTGTCTATGTAATCTTCCTTGTAGTTCTTCCTATCCCTTTGATTGTTTTTGTATATCTTTTTGGATATGTTTATTGTTTTGTTTCTTTGGAGCTTGATCCCTTTTCTGTCTGATTGTATCCAAGTCTAAACTTGTCATGATAAGGATTTTGACTGCTGATAATGTCATCCATAACTTTTGAGTTGTTCTACATATTTTTCTTTTGAATATCCTTTCTCAATATGACAATCTTTGCTTCCAAATTTCCAATGATAGTGTCTATTTATTCTAACTGTTCTTTGAGTGCTTCTTCAATTATTTTATCTTCTTCTATTTGAACCTTCAATTTCATGATCATTTGTTCTAGTTCCTGAGTGTCTTCTTTCTTATCCAGTTCTTCTTGTAGCTTCTTGTTTTTCTTCTTTTCTCTTCTTATAACTTCTATGGCACTCAACAATTCTTCTTGGTAGTCAAATTTTGCCTCTTCATATTCTTTTCCAGTGTCTTCTTTATCAGAGACTTCTATTGCCATGAATAGAACCCTTTCTATCTCACTGTCACTTACTTCATCTCAATTTGATGAGGAGATGTCTTTTTTGGTGGATAAGCTTTTCTTGAAAGATTTATTTTTTGTTCTTTTGCCTTTATATGTTTGTTTGTTATTTGAGTAATCTTCATCACTCCTCTTATTTATCTTATGAGGACATTTGTTAGAAAAATGACCAATACCATCACAATTAAAACAAATCAATGGAAGATTGTCTTTATATCTGTCATTGGTACCTTGTTCAATCTTTTGAAAAAGTTGGCCACTTACTATTTTCAAATTTCTGTGGTGAGGAGTTTCGTAAGTGTTATCCAAATAATCCACACTTGGTGTCATTTTCGTCATCGACATTTCGAATCCGAATCGAGATTCATCATCAGGACTAATCATCAAATGAGAGCTTGTGATCTTCGTCAATTAATACTTCAAATGCAATACAATTTTAATTTATAAATTCTTAACCAAGTCGGCTATCCTAATTTTGGAGTTTAAGCAAGAAATAAAACAAAGGTAAAAAAAAAAAAATTAATAAATTAATAAAACTTAATAATTATTACTTATGTATGGATGATAGTAGTATACATATATGTATATAAATCTAGGGTTTTGAATTAGGAGGCTTTTAATTATTTATTTTTTTAGGGTTTAATCATAACTAATTATTAGAATGATTAAATATGAATAATAGTGTTATTTCTGATTAGGATGTATTTAAAAGTATTGAAAGAAATAAAATCAATAAATTAATAAGTCAATAATTAATAATTATTACATAAGTGTAAATATTGATAATAGTGTGTATATATATGTATATAAATCTAGGTTTTGGAGGCTTTTAATTATTTATTCATTTAAGGTTTATGCATTAGGTTTTAATGATAACTAATTATTAGAATTAATAGTGTTAATATATGTAGTAGGGGTTATTTATGATTAGGGTACAATTTTAATATTATTAGGATATTAAAATTGTACCCTAATCATAAATAACCCCTACTACATATGTTCCTATTGTTTCTATGTTCCTTTTGTTTTCCCTTTTTCTTTGACCTTTTGGATTCTTTGAAAGTTGCTTCTTTTATATATGGATTTTTCTGTTTAGTTCCCATTTCATATGTTGTAAATATTCCATGTAGTTCGTCCATGCTTATTGAGTCTAGATCTATTCTTTCTTCTACTGTTGATATCTTAGGATCAAATCTCATAGTAAGAGATCTTAATACCTTTTGAACAATTATAGATTCTTCAATTTCTTCTCCCAATCCTATGATTGCATCCATTGTTTCATCAACTCTTAAGAAGTAATGTGCAATATTATCATCTTCCCTCATTTTTAGTTGTTCGAATTGACCTCTATAAGTTTGAAGCTTTGATTCTTAAACTTTTGAATCTCTTTCATAGATATTTTGAATTTTGTCTGAAATATCTTTAGCAGATTTACAATGTACAACTTTGGTATATACCGATTCACCAATACCATTAAGAAGTTTATTTGAGGATTTCGAATTGTTTTGACTAAGTTTCAATGTTTTTTCACTTGTTGGTGGAGCTGTTCATTCTTTTTATCAATCTACTACTAATTGCCAAATTTCAAATCCATGTTCCTGTATATATGTTTTCATCCTTCTTCTCCATAATGCATACTTTTGTCCACCAAACTGTGGTATTCAATTTTAATACATGTTGTTTCTCTTCATGACCTACCTTTCAGTGGTTAAAATGATTTGTGAAGGAACATGCTCTGATACCAATTGCTAGATTACTGAGAGGGGGGTTGAATCAATAATAAAACAATTTAATCCTTTTAAACCACAAAATGCAAGTGTTATATCAATGTAGCATTATCATACAATATTTTCAGAGTAAATAAACAATGAACAAATGATAAATCATACACATACACAAAACACCAATGTTTTTACATGGAAACTCAAAGCAGGAGAAAACCACATAATGTTTTTTCTTATATGTCTTTAAGAATTACATTCATTCGAAGCATCGAATTCCTTTGTTTTCCAGCTGCAACTGGAAGGAGCCTCCAACCCCCTAGTTTATCAAGCTACAATATCAGGGAAGCTCCAACTCCCCAATTCTTTGGCTACAACTAGAAGGAGGCTACAACCCCCTATTTTCTCCAGCTACAACCACTTGTCTTTGCCCCGTCCAACCACCCTGAAATATAAGTAGAATTATGGAACCAATGTCACACTATCACTGTGAGATATATTGTTGTAAACTTGTACCAATCAACCTGCACCAAACAACCTATACCAAGAACCTAAAATCAACCTGTACCATAAACAAGTGCATAAACCATGCACCAACCTGTATCATCAATGAGTGCATCAACCATGCACCAAATGTGTACCAATCATGCATCAAATACATATAAACTATGAATCATAAAAATGTACCAACATCATCAACTATACACCTCATGTATGTGCCAACTCATCAACTACTTGTCTCAACCATGTACCCAACATGTACCTCAACCAAAATCCATCATCAATTTCACAATCCAAATATTATTTGTAACTCTGTAATAGACCTAGTGTATATGATCACATACCTGGAAACCTTCCTTAACTTTAACAACAAGAGACTAGAATTTCCATCAAACTTTACTTTAGTCTCACATGACTAGTTTTGGATTAATCAACAACCCTAACTTGAAATAATCATAACTATGTACATGTAATGAATAAATATCTAAAAATATTACATAATGTTCTTCGACGTGTTTTATGCAAATCCTCCAGGTTTCACTACTTGGAACCTTTCAGAAAAGGAGTTGTAGTAAAAATGACATACCTTGTTGAACTTTGTCTTATTCTAGAGAGAGAACTTGTAGAGCATGTCCTGCACTAAATATTTGTTGTATGGATCTGGAAATGGTACACATAATAATAAAGACTGTACTCTAACCAATACATTTATTCTTACTGAATTTGGATCTTTTATGAATAATTTATGTTGCTTTTACCCGAAACGCATGTTTTAGACTAGTTTCGGGACTAGCCACAAACTCTATTTTCCACGGAGTGTAACTCCACAAATACAAAGACCAACAAGTTGAAAGTTTTATCACAACTACTTAGATATGTTTCCTCGACAGCCTCCATATTTTGTAGTCAGAATCATTCTATAAAAAACGTTATTGGAAAAATGGTCAGATGATTTGTAGATAACATACTTTAGAAAGCATCATCAAAAGAATTTATCCTCCCTTGAATTTTGACCTTCTTTATTTAACCTTCCCTCTGAAATTCATCTTAGATATCCTTTGGTTACCTCATTCACTTGTAGATATTCAATATTATCAAGTGTTATTAAATGAGAAACCATTGGCTCTTATTTATACTTTTATGTAGCTTCCTCAAGGGGTTACCTTCTAACCATCTTAAGCCAATTTCCTTATTTATCCACTTAGTAATTTATATCCACTTTGACTTATAATACACTCATCACTTCACTTTATTATTTAAATAATTTATTATTTGCAACCACTTTGACTACTTTGACCTTTTGGGGCTTATGGATGACTCATAAGGGTTATCCAACTTCACATGGCCATAACTCTCTAACCATGAGGAGTTATGTGACGTTCCACATACCATCGAAAATGGCATGACATGTACTATCCATATAGAATAGTCTTACCTTAAAATATATTAAAACTCATACCATTATACATCAAACAATCTTGGGTCCATTACTCAAACCTTTGTGCTACCAGACTTTCATCAATGGCTGAAATTAATGACAACCAACCCAAATAATCAACACTACAAAATATGACATTCCTTCTTTACTTCAAATTTCCCATGATGTTAGGCCATCAGAGCCACAATTCTATCATTCAAACAATATAATAGTTTTTTCCATTATTTAAATCAAGAAAATACATATTACAACAAAGAAGTCAAGACTATATGAAGCTTAGAGTCACACTTATCTAAAATTGGAAATTAGTTGGCAACTTCTAAAAGGGGTGCTCTTTTCCACCCGACCATAGGCACAACTTGTTCTCTAAGTATTCCTCGACTTACCACCCCCTATCTAGATCATGATTCCATGAGATGGATGATTGTTTCCTTTTTTCTCTGCTACAACAAGGGAAAAATGTTACTCTTTATTTTCCCACAGGGCCCTGGTAGATCAATTTTATATCCACCAAGCATGGGAGCTTACTACGATTATTCACTCAATCAGTGCATCTTTTTTTACCAGTTGGATTAGGAAACACTATCCAAGAGATCTTGTACTTATAACAACATATATTTCTCATTTTTCCTTGGGACCCAAGAGCCTCGTACGCTCTTCCTTCTCTTCAGTGGTCTCTTGACCCATTCATGTGTATATTTTTCCCTCTGCCCATGATTTTCCTGAATTTTCTTTCATTTTGCAGCAATATTTTGTGGGTTAGATCAGTAAGTTTCCAAATAGGTACTCTTCCCATCTCTTCATTTACTATTGAGGAAGAGTTCCCAACTACCAACTTGACTGGTGATTAAATTGTTTGGGCTAGAATATTGTTCTGAGTCTGAGAAATTTATATCCAACAACGTACTGGTCTGGTAGGGTCATCTCAACCATCATTGGCTTCCCTTCCCATCCCCTCTCATGCGTCATGATCCATTCTAGCCACCTCCTTTCAAAAATTGTGCCACAATTTTCCATTTTTATTTAATAACAGAATATATATATATATACAATACCTCTAATAACAAGGTTCATTGTCTTTTCCAAAATTATCATGACAGTTCTGTCCACAATATTTTATCCAAATATAATTATATTTATAAGGTGGGGGAAACAAGGGTATTATAATACCCTCCCCCTTAAAGGAACATCATCCTCGATGTTCTACACTCCATTGTGGTCTTTATGTACAACAATGAACAAAGATGGGTATGCTTGTTTCATGGCATCCTCCAGCTCCCATGTAGCTTCATCTGGACCAAAGTGTTTCCATTGCACCTTGACATGTGCAATGGTTTTGTTCCTGAGTGGAATATCCTTCTTTTGTAGTATGCATCAGGGTTCTGGTAGGAATTCTCCCTCTGGTTCCACCTATATCATAGACTATTCAATTATATGATTAGAATCATGTACATATCTCTTCAATAATGAAACATGGAAAAATATTGTGTTCTTTCACTGTGGGAGGAAGTGCTAGTCTATATGCTACAGGTCCCATTCTATCCAAAATTTCAAAGGGTCCAAAAAACTGAGGTGTCAACTTGGCACAAGTTACCAATTTCAAGGAACTTATTCTAGGTCTAATCTAGAGATACACATGATCCCCTACTTCAAACTCCCTAGGATTCCTAATTTTGTTTGTATAACTCTTCTGTCGGTCTTGAGCTACCTTCAGATTCTCTCTTATTCAAACTACTTTTTGTTCCATTTCTTTTAATAGGTCTAGCCTAAGTGTTATTTTGTCTTCTAGGTTAACATTTCCTACCATATAGAGCCTCAAAAGGAATCCTCTTTAAGGATTCATGATAGCCATTGTTATAAGAAAACTATACCAGTGGTAGGTCATTTTCCCACTTCTTGGGATCATGCATCACATGAATTCTTAACATGTCCTCTAGCACATGGTTTAACCTTTCTATTTTTCCATCAGTTTGACGGTGATAAGTTGTACTTAATAGTGATGTAGTTTCAAAATTATCAAACAGAGAGTTCCAAAAGTTTGAAGTCAATTTTTTATCCTTGTCTGATATGATCTCCTTAGGCATGCCATGTAAACTAAATATTTCTTCCATGAATATATTAGCAATATCTACTACCTTGCAAGTTGACTTTATAAGAATGAAGTGGTCATCCTTTCTCAACTTATCCACAATTACCATAATAATGGTGATGAAATCCATGGAGATGGTTTCTCATTCCCACTCAGGAATTGGTAGGGGCTACAAAAACCATACTCAGTGTATGTGCTCCAACTTAACCTACTAACATTCTAAGCACTTGGCCAACTAGTCATCTATATCCTTCTTCATTTTGAGCCAATAAAATAGTTTCTTGGTAGCTTTTATCATTTTCTAATAAACAAGGTGACCATTGTATGGTATTTTATGTATTTCATCTAGTATGAAACTCTTCAAGTCTTCACAATATGGAATATGCAACCTGCCTTTGTCAGTTAGCAGGCCATCATTCAATAATTGATATCCCTCATACTCCATCCATGTGGGCTCTTTATCTAAGTATGATTTCAGAGTTTTGAAATCTCATCATCTTTGTGTTCACTTTTAACTCTCTCATTGATGTATGATTCATAGTTACTTATAGCTTCCAGATGAATCATCTTCATACGTCTACTAAGGGCATCATCCACTCTGTTTTCCTTTCCCTTAATATGTTTTATTTCGAAATAAAATTTACTAAGGAGAGACATCCACCTAGCATGTCTAGCATTGAGTTTTGGTTGGTCGAACAAAAATCTCAGCCCACTATGGTCTGTCATAAGTATGTATCTTCTTCCTAGAAGGTAGTGCCTCCACATTTTTAAAGCATGTATTATGGAAGCCAATTCTAGGTCATGTGTCACATAATTGATTTCATGTGCACTCAAATTTATGGATTCATAACATATTATATATCATTCTTGCATGAGGAACCCTCTAAGTCCCTCTTTGTTCGCATCTTTACATACCAAGAATTCCTTGTTCGGGTATGCAATTTCCAACACTGGTGCATTAGTTAAAAGATGTTTTAATTGGTGAAAACTCTCTTCACATTTTGTGGTCCAAACAAATTTAACTCCCTTTTTTTGTAGGAAGGTGATTGGGAAACTAATCTTGGAAAACCCCTTTATGAACCTTCTATAGTATCCTTCTATATCGATAAAGGATCTAATATCAGAGACGTCCTTTGGTGTAGGCCAATCCATGATGGATTTGATATTTTCAAGGTCAACTGCCACTCCTTCCTCAGTGATGGCATGGCCTAAGTAATGGACCTTCTTTTGAAAAAAATAACACTTACTAAACTTTGCATAGAGCTCGTGCCCTCTTAGCACTTGAAGCACTAACTTGAGGTGCTCTTCATGCTCTTATTTTATCTTAGAATAGATCAATATGTCATCTATCAATACCAACACAGATCTGTCCAATAATTTACTAAGTACATTATTCATTAGGAACATAAAGGTGGTTGGTGCATTGGTAAGCCCAAATGGCACTAGCACAAATTCATAATGCCAATATCTTGTCCTAAAGGTTGTTTTATGGAAGTATTCATCCTTAATTTAGACTTGATGGTACCCTGATATTAAATCAATATTAAAAAATATTGTATCACCCCTCAGCTGGTCAAACAGGTCATCAATTCTCGGCAAGGGACACTTATTCTTAATGGTCATATTGTTGAGTTGTCGGTATTCTATGCACAATCTGAGTGTTCTATCTTTATTTTTCACAAACAAGGTTGGTGCTTCCCAAGGGGGCACACTAGACCAGATGTAACCCTTTTCCAAAATCTCCTTTAGTTGTATCTTGAGCTCAACTAGCTTTGGTGTACTCATTCTATAGGGTTCTGTAGAGATTGGCACTGCTCCATGTATAAGTTCTATTGAGAAGTCAATATCTCTTCTTGGAGGTAGACTTGATACCTCTTCTGGAAAAATATATTTATATTCTCTTAATAAAAAATGGTCCTATAGGCTTGGTTTATTTTCCTCAATAGATTTCAACACTTGTATTTCATACAAAGGACATCCTTTTCTGAAATACTTCTTCACTTGAAGGGATGATATTTGTCTAACTGAAACTGGATTTTGAATTTCCTGTAGGGTTCTTTTCTCCCATTCCTCACTTTAACATTCTCACACTTTATGGTAACAATCCAATTTGTATTTATGGGAATCAAACCAGTCCATGCCAAGAAGCATATCATAATATCCTAAAGGAAGTATATTTAGATTTTCTTAGGTGGACAACCCACTCAAAATTAATTTTCTTGCTGGTAAGACCTCTATTACTTTTCTTTTTGTCCCAGTGTCTAGATGTACTAGCCATGATTTAGTAAGTTTTGTTTGTTGTAAATTAAATTTCTCCACAGTTTGAGGGGGAACATAACTTAGGTTAGAACCAGGGTCAATAAAAACATAAACAAGATGGTTGTAAATCATACCTTCCATCTCCACTACTGAAGGTTGGTGATCATCATGTTGGTTATCCAGGGATGCATAAATTTGTGTCCTACTCCTAGCCACGTCATTGATTGTGGTNTATAGTATCCTTCTATACCAATAAAGGATCTAATATCAGAGACGTCCTTTGGTGTAGGCAAATCCATGATGGATTTGATATTTTTAGGGTCAACTGCCACTCCTTCCTCAGTGATGTCATGGCCTAAGTAATGGACCTTGTTTTGAAAAACATTACACTTACTAAACTTTGCATAGAGATCATGCTCTCTTAGCACTTGAAGCACTAACTTGAGGTGCTCTTCATGCTCTTATTTTATCTTAGAATAAATCAAGATGTCATCTATCAATACCAACACAGATCTGTCCAATAATTTACTAAGTACATTATTCATTAGGAACATAAAGGTGGTTGGTGCATTGGTAAGCCCAAATGGCACTAGCACAAATTCATAGTGCCAATATCTTGTCCTAAAGGTTGTTTTATGGATGTATTCATCCTTAATTTAGACTTGATGGTACCCTGATATTAAATCAATATTAAAAAATATTGTATCACCCCTCAGCTAGTCAAACAGGTCATCAATTCTTGGCAAGGGATACTTATTCTTGATGGTCATATTGTTGAGTTGTCAGTATTCTATGCACAATCTGAGTGTGCCATCTTTATTTTTCACAAACAAGGTTGGTGTTGCCCAAGGGGGCACACTAGGCCAGATGTAACCCTTTTCCAAAATCTCCTTTAGTTGTAGCTTGAGCTCAACCAGCTCTGGTGTACTCATTCTATAGGGTTCTGTAGAGATTGGCACTGCTCCATGTATAAGTTCTATTGAGAAGTAAATATCTCTTCTTGGAGGTAGACTTGATACCTCTTCTGGAAAAATATATTTATATTCTCTTAATACAAAATGGTCCTATAGGCTTGGTTTATTTTCCTCGATAGATTTCAACACTTGTATTTCATACAAAGGACATCCTTTTCTGAAATACTTCTTCACTTGAAGGGATGATATTTGTCTAACCGAGACTGGATTTTGAATTCCTTGTAGGGTTCTTTTCTCCCATTCCTCGCTTTAACATTCTAACACTTTATGGTAACAATCCAATTTGTATTTATGGGAATCAAACCAGTCCATGCCAAGAATCATATCATAATATCCTAAAGGAAGTATATTTAGATTTTCTTAGGTGGACAACCCACTCAAAATTAATTTTCTTGCTGGTAAGACCTCTATTACTTTTCTTTTTGTCCCAGTGGCTAGATGTAATAGCCATGATTTAGTAAGTTTTGTTGGTTGTAAATTAAATTTCTCCACGGTTTGAGGGGGAACATAACTCAGGTTAGAACCAGGGTCAATAAAAACATAAACAAGATGGTTGTAAATCATACCTTCCATCTCCAGTACTGAAGGTTGGTGATCATCCTGTCGGTTATCCAAGGATGCATAAATTTGTGTTCTGCTCCTAGACACATCATTGATTGTGGTAGCTTCCCAGATGTTGTAGATGCTCCTATTGTCTTGGTGCCTATGGGGGTAGTCCCTCAACAGATGCTCTTCTCTGCATCCCCAACATTTCAATGGCTCTCTCCTTTTATCATCAATGTTTCCTGGGACTGATACAAATGGTTTATTTTCACTTGGAGATGGAAACTTATGTTGATACACACTTTTAGTAGGAAGTCTCATCTTAGATCCTTTCCCATGGTTCCTAAACCTTGAAGGTTTAAACCCCTTATTCTTGAATCCCAATTTTCTTTCCTTCTTCCAATCCTTATGAGGTTCTTCCATGTGCTTGAATTTATCATAGCAATAAATTGCCTTCCTAATGGTGTCTTATAGATTCTTGGGTTAATCAAACTCAATTCTATTGCGATAGGTTTGAGGCATCCCGCTAATGGATCGTCGCACATTCTTCTTTTCATCCTTTATTTAAGGCACATACCTAAATATCTCAAGGAATTTGTTGACATATTCATCAATGGTGAACTGTCCAAGTTTGAGTTCATAGAACTCCTTAGTCCTTTCATCATAGTACCTTTAATAAAGGTACATTTTCTTAAAACAGTTTTAAATTTTTTTTCATGACAACTCGTTCTCATGAATTCCTTTCAGATTTCTAAGGTCCTCTAACCAGATGGAGGCCTTTCTATTCAAGTTGAAGATGGCTATTTGGGCCTTTAAGTTCTCAGAATAGTCATGGACTCTAAAGTACTTCTTTAGGTTGAATATCCAATCTTCTGGTTCTTCCCCCTTATTAATATCTCCATCTAAAGTGGGTGGTTTGGCTTTCTTAAACTCTTCAGGGTCATGGTTCCTGTAATGTTTCCTCCTATTTCTTCTCCTATGAGAATTAAACTAGTATCATTGCTAGACAATTCCTTGGATTTTTCAGTTCCCTCACTAGAGGATTCATCAATTGAATCCTTGGCATCATCATGCTTCTTGGCTCTATATTGGTCCTTCTTTGAGGTGATTCTTGTTTTTCTATTTTCAGGGCCATGATTTTGTATCTCAGGTGGACTTTGGGTTCTATTGGTATTATGTTTGTCCACAATATTTGCCATCGATCCATGTTTCAGTTTCCTATGTATGTCTCATAAGCTTTGCAACATGACTGCATTTACTTCAATTTGTTTTTCTTGTTCTCTCATGAGTCTCTCATTGTCTACTTTAAATATTTGTAATTATTCCATAAGGCTTCTTACAATTTCAACTAAATTTGGAGGGGTTTCCACCACCCTCCTCTCAACATAATCTTCTTCTCTATTATGGGATATCTCCCCTAACTCATGGTGTTTCACCATTCTTTAAGTTGTATTTTTCCTTGCATTCTGATGACTGTTTAAGTGTTGATAATAATATTTTTTTTTATTCAACTGTCCTCAACTTTTATGAACAACATAGGTAAAAAAAAAAGAAAATTTTGTAAGGTAAAATTAGCTTCATTATTCCACTTATAACAACAATATGCAGTTTAGATTCATAACATGTAAAAAATAGAAGGTCACACTCTTTTCATTAGTAAAGTTTAAATAATATCTTACAGGTGGGTAGGGTAGAGTGCCCTTCCCCTTAAAGGTTTTCTATTAAAGTTTGTTCCGCTCTTTCATGAGCCCAAGAAGGTCATGTTGGATCATGTTGTCATTGATGCCAATGGTTTGATTGATTGATTTCAAGTGATTGATTGATGTCAAATAATTGATTGATTGATGTTTGATGTAATATAATATGTATTTTCCTTGATGATAATGCATAGATGAATATGGATCAATGAGTTGTCATTGATATGATAAAGATGGATCAATGAGTTGTCGTTAATACATGATAAATATGGATCAATGTGGTTTCATTGGTATATGATGCATTGTTGGAAAAATATATAGATGACTCATTATTGTCTTATCATGACTGATAAGGTGCACAAATGGATGAACTCCAAAGTAGTCCCCTTATGGTCAAAGCCCTCACGGGAAGACGCTTTGTGGATTGAGTTATCCTAGAAGAATGGTTGGAGGACCCATGCTCTCATTATTTTCTTACCATGATTGATAAGGTGCACAAATGGATGAACTCCAAAGTGGTCCCCTTATGGTGAAAGCCCTCACGGGAAGATGCTTTGTGGATTGAGTTATCCTAGAAGAATGGTTGGAGGAACCATGCTTGTATGTGGAATAACGAGATGAAGATCAAGGAAATTGTTGGTAAAACTATCCTAGATGTATATTTCTTGTCATTCCATTTCCATTGGTATGTCAAACGTCACATAACTCCTCACAGTTAGAGAGTTATGGCCATGAGAAGTTGGAGACCCCAAGTTTGGGTAGTGGACCCAAGTTTGTTTGATGGGTAACTATACGAGTTATGATATATTTTCAGACAATAATATTCTATATGAATAGTAAATGTCATTCCATTTCTGGTGGTATGTGGAACTTCACAGAACTCCTCACGGTTTGAGAGTTATGACCTTAAGAAGTTGGAGGACCCTCACATGTCATCTAGAAGCCCCAAATGATCAAAGTAGTCAAAGTGGTTTAAGGGATTTTAAAAGGTAAATAATAAGGTGAAGTGATGAGTGTACTATAATTCAAAGTGAATATAAAATAAATAATTTAAATAATAAATTTAATGGAGAAATTAGAAGTGGGTTAACCCTAAAATAAGGAAAGTGGGGTCAAGTGACCTAGAAGATGTTTTTAAGGAAGCTACTTGGAGAGTGTAAATAAGAGGCAAGGCTCTCTAATTTTAAACACACTTGAGAATATTGAATATCTATATGTTTTTGAGGTAACCAAGGATATCTAAGCCTAAATTCTGAGGAAAGGTGAAGAAAAGAAGGCCGAAATGCAAGGAAGGAAAAATTATTTTGATGGTGCTTTCTAAGGTATGTTATTTACAGGTCATCTCACCATTTTCACTATAACTTTTTTTCTATAATGATTCACACCATGAAATTGCTAGGCCATTGATAAAACATATCCAAGTATATTTGGTAAAAAATTAATCTTGTGGGTCATTGTATTTTGGGAATTACACTCCATGGAAAATAAGGTTTGTGGCTAGTCCTGAAACTAGTCAAAAACATGTGTTTATGGTAAAAACCTCATAAATTCTTCATAACAGCTCCAAATTCAGTGATACCAAATGTGTTGGTTAGGGTACAGGATTTATTATGTTTTGTAATAGTTTCATATCAATTCAATGAATATTTTGTGCGGGCCATGATCTACAAGGTCGCTCTCTAGAATAAGTCAGAATTCAACAAGGTATGCCATTTTTTCTATAACTCCTTTTCTGAGAGGTTCCAAGTAGTTCCACCTGGAGGAATTGCATTAAGAAAATTGAAGAACATTTTGTATTAGTTTCAGATCTTTATTCATTATAGGTACAAAGTTATGTTTATTTCAAGTTGGGGTTGTTGACTAATCCAAAACTAGTCATGGTTGAGACAAGCAGTTGATGAGTTGGCACATACATGAGGTGTATAGTTGATGATGTTGGTACATATTGATGAGTCATTTTTTATGATTATTTGACACATTATTTTTATATACTTGGTACATGTTTGGATGCACTTGTTTATGGTACAGGTTTATTACAGGTTGTTTGGCACAGGTTGGTGCATGGTTGATGCACTTGTTTATGTTGACAGATTGATATCTGTTGAGGATTGTTGCCTCATCTCAGTTGGTTCTGAGAATGTAAGTTGAGGCTTGCATATAGATATGGTGCTCTTGTAGATTTGTACTCCATTTAGTTGTTGTTAAAAAACCCCCAGATTGAGGTCTATAATAAAAAGAAAAGTTGTACATACATCTTGTGTTCTTTGTGTTCCTTGTGGACATGATTTGTTGATGATATGTTTATGATATATGTTGCTGATATGTATTCACATCTAACTGATTATAAATTAAAACAATGAGTAATGAGAAAATGTTGAATGTTTACTAATAATTTTTTGTGTAAGAGACAAGTTTTGGGAAAAAGATCCCCACACTCATTCACCCCCCCTCTAAGTGTGGTAGGTGTGTCCAACAATTGGTAACAGAGAAGGCCTTCACTACAATCCTTAACAAGCTTTAAGGTGATCCATTGACACACAAATGGATGATGAAGTTCCAATCCTTGATGAGGAAAACTATTCCACTTGGAGAATGGAGATGAGATTATATTTGAAGACAATGGTAGCAGCTATTTGAAAGGCAACCATCGGTGGATATGTTCCGTTGAAGAACAAGTCAAAGTTTTTAGTTCAAAGGGAAG